>CAJPDP010472419.1:0-14737 GCA_905336975.1 Bombina variegata variegata
GGGGTTAATAAATTTAGTATAGTGGCGGTGACGTTGGGGGCGGCATATTAGGGGTTAATAAATGTAGGTAGGTGGCGGCGATGTTAGGGGCGGCAGATTAGGGGTTAATAATATTTAACTAGTGTTTGTGATGTGGGAGTGCGGTGGTTTAGGGGTTAATATGTTTATTATAGTGGCGGCGATGTCCGGAGCGTACTTGGTAACACTTTAGTTAAGAGTTTTATGCTACAGCTTTGTAGCGCAAAACCCATAACTACTGACTTTAGATGGCGGTACAAATCTTGTCGGTATAGGATGTGCCACTCACTTTTTGGCCTCCCAGGCAAAACTCGTAATACCGGCGCTATGGAAGTCCCATTGAAAAAGAACTTTTTGAAAGGTGCGGAAGTTACGTTGCGTTACGGCCCAAAAAAGTGTGCGGTACAGCTGTACCTACAAGACTCGTAATAGTAGCGGTAGTGAAAAAGCAGCGTTATGAGCCATAACTCAAAACTCGTAATCTAACCGTCTGTATTTTTATTAACTCTGTATTAATTTTCAAATTTATCAATTAGAAGTTTCCACTATCCGTTTGAGACACTACAACTTTATTTCGCTACGAGACGCATTAGCTTTGAATAGTACTTTCTACATTTGTTGCAACATATTGTATTAGATTCTACTTTTTTCTTTTGTTGCTACACATTGTATTAGATTTTACTAATTTCAATATATCAGTTTTAGACTGTTTCTACTCCCTCTAACGCTAACTGCCAGAGTATATTGAGATGATAATTGTAAAACTCTAGACTAATACACTGGTTTTTATGTTTTATACTAATATTGCTCAATACCATTTTTAACCATTCAATATACTGAAGTATATCCCTTACCTGTATTTTTACAAAATCTGCCACATTATTTTAATCTAAACTGTATAATATATATTGCTTTTATTTGCTATCACTGCACTTTGTTAGTACGATTTGTATCTTTGTCCTTTTTGTGATTTTTATATTCTAAATTCTTTTTATTGAAAGAAAGAATTTCACAATCCTGCGGGACATGATACAAGCATGAAAGATAAGTCATGAAACATTATATGTATAGCACAGGAGTATCTCAATTACACATATCGTGCGAACTTTAACACAGAAACAAAAAAAATAAAAATAAGACGAAAAACGAAAAAAGGTACAGGTTTGTTCACTACTTTTGCAATGCAGTTCTTTGAGTTATGATGAGTGGTTGGTGTTGTATGCGGGGTGCGCTTAGGGTTGACATTCCTCGCCGGCCTGAATGAGTATAAGTACTCTCTTTAAGGTAGTTGGGGTGGATCCACCAGAATCGCCTAAGGAAGGGCCAGGGAATTGGTGTTAAGCAGATGTTGGTGTGTGATGTTCTGCTCCTACATAGCTTGAGATGCCATGTAGGAGTCTCTTGTGTCGCATAGGTAGGATCTGTATTCTTACAGTTCTATCATCTCTGACTTTCTGTCGCCATATGTCTAAAGTTGGGAATGAGTCTGATTTCCAATTTTTGTCTATCAGAGATTTAGCACTATTGGTGAATATCCTAAATAAGATTTTGTGGGCTTTGGTGGGGAGTTTGATATTTTTATTGAGTAGCATTATCAAGGGATCTAGTTGGAGGGAAATTTGGAAGGCCATTGCGGCCTCTGCTAATATGTTCCTCCAAAACCTGTTGACACTATTACACCACCACCACATGTGTCCCATCCCGCTCCCAACGTGACCGCATCTCCAGCATTTATTGTTGGTTGATGGATATATTTAATGAATTTGTCTGGGTGTGAGGTACCAATTATGTAAGATTTTGTAATTCAGTTCTAATATTGATGCTGAGGAAGACAAATATTTAGTGTTATTGAATAAGTTGTTAGCTGTTTGCGGGAGAATAATAACTCCCAGCTCTCTTTCCCATGACTATATAGACTGTGGGAGGTTGCCTGGTGGGGGATAGGACAGAAGACAGTGCAGATTGGTCAGTGTATGTTTCAGCGGCTTTGAGGAAATTGACAGTTTTTCTAGGTTAGTGAGTGGTCTAATTAGGTTATTATAGTGTGTGTGTGTAGTAAAATAGTGATGGATCCTCCTATCTGTATAGCAATTCTGTGCCCATTCAAATCCTTTCTCCAGCAAATGTGTCTGAGAATAGACTCATTCACCTATTACTAGGTCATGAATACTGACTTCACTAGATATCCCTTCTGAGCCATGGGAGACAACATTGGTTAAGGAGAATTCACTATTATGGATTAAAGAGGTCAGGGAAGACGGTATAGAGGAGAGATACGGATTTTGTCTATTTGCTGCCTCCCATTGTTTTGCTGTTTCTTTGGTGATTGGATTAGTTATGCCTTTGACTAATTGGCCAACGTTAGGGCTCCAACAGAGTGGACAGGCTCAAGCTAGGGTTTAGATTATCTTAAATTTTGACCCAGCTTTTCTGGGCTCTATGAATTTTCCAGTCCAGAATCCGCTGGAGGAATATGGCAATCCTGTACGTATATATGTTGGGTACCCCAAGACCCCCTTGGCTCTTCGAGCGCATCATGGTTAAACTGTTGATCCTTGGGTGTTTACCCTTCCATATGAAGGAGCTAAAAAGCTTTTGGACCTGGGCCGTATATGTAGGTGGGAGGGGGATTGGAAGAGTCTGAAGTATGTAGAGGAGCCTGGGGAAGGCATTCATTT
Organism: Bombina variegata variegata; assembly: GCA_905336975.1. Taxonomy (NCBI): domain Eukaryota; kingdom Metazoa; phylum Chordata; class Amphibia; order Anura; family Bombinatoridae; genus Bombina; species Bombina variegata. Next base: position 2,697 of record CAJPDP010472419.1, read on the forward strand.
TGATGGCATTTATCCTTCCTAGCCGTGAAAGATTCCTGGCGCTCCTTAAGGCCAGTTCTCGTGATAAGGCTATCTTTATCAATGTCTTCTGCCAAGAATATGCCAAGGTATTTTAGGGATTTCCTACATCTGAATGAATGGGCAGTTGTTTTTAAGTTGCTGTTCTAATTGTGGGGGCAAAGAGACACAGAGTATCTCTGATTTAGTCTGGTTAATCAGAAAGTTTGTGAGTCCGCCAAATAAGTCAAACTCCTTTAGCAAGGTGGGGATCGACTTTTCAGGGTTTGTGAGTGTGAATAAAATGTTGTCTGCGAATAGAGACAGTTTTATAGTCTTCTTGATTAAGTAGGATACCCAAAATATATGGGTTGGCTCTCACCTTGGTTGCCAATGTTTACGTAGGCAAACAAATAACAAGGGGGATAAAGGACACCCCTGTCATGTTCCATTGGTTATTGGAAACGGGGGGAGAGAGAATGCCGTTAAGGGAAATCCAGGCACTTGGAGATTCGTATAAAGCAAAAATTCTATTTAACATTATGTGCCCCAGGCTGAATGCCCTCATCGTTGCTTTCAGGACTGACCAGCTAACCCTATCGAAAGCTTTCTCAGCATCTGTAGAAAGCCATATGGTCGGGGTACTTTTTAGTGTGCCAAAGTAAATGAAGATTGCGCACAGTGTTATCCTTGGCCTCTCTATTTAACACGAACCCCACTTGATCTTGGTGGATCAACAGTGGTAAAATCGAGCTAAGTCTATTAGATAGCATCTTGGCATATATCTTGACGTCAGAGTTCAACAGCGATATGGGATGATAATTAGGGATGGAGTCTGAGGGTTTATTTGGCTTGGGGATAACTGTTATATGGGCCTGTAGGGCAATGGGAGGGAAAATTTTGTTTCTATCTATTTCTTTGAAGTATAAAAGGAGGTGGGACGACAGGGTGTTCGCAAACTTGGCATAATAAGCATTACCAAATCCGTCTGGCCCTGGATCCTTCCCCGTAGGCAGAGACTTTGTGTCCCTAAGTTCTTTAAGGGTGAAAGGGGAGTCAAACTCCTCTCTGTTCTCTGGAAAGAGACGGAAGGTGGAGCTGGGAAATATAATTAGCTATGTCAGTTTGGCTGGGTGGGGTCTTTGTCCGTTCTAAGTTGTAGAGCTTTTCATAATAAAGGCTGAATTTGTTCGCAATATCTCTGGAGGAGACCCAAGTTCTGCCTTCATCATCTTTAATGGTCATAATACATTTTTTGTTGTCCGTCCTCCTTAAGAGCCTTGCCAGGAGATTTCCCTGCTTGTTAGCCCCTTCATAGTATGTCTTTTTGAGAAACAAAGCTTTACGTTTTGCTTTGGTGCCCAAATACAATGATAGTTGATTTCTTTTGTGTTGTATATTTTCCATAAGGGAACCGTTTATGTATATCCTGGAGCTTAGACAAGTCATCCAGTATTGATTTTAAGTGTTGGGTTCGCTGTTTGTTTTTGGCGGCCTTTAAGGCGATAAGCTCCCCCCTAATCATACATTTGTGTGCCTCCCAGACTGAACCTTTTTGTGATTTTTTTTATAGTTTTTTGCAATGAAAATATATATACTATTTTAATACTACAATTGTATTTAGTATTTTATGGTACCCTCCCACCTTTATATATCACTTATTGACGATAATGGCTACATGGTAGCTAATGTATACCTAAGGTGTTGACATTATTAGCAATAACTTGTTCAAGTTGCTGGTACCGATTAACGACTAGTCACATATAGGTAACTGCAACAAGTTTGAGCTCAGTATTTTGTGGCATTATTTTGCTTCTCCACATTATCTGGTGACCCTAACAGTCATGTGGTAGTAAACATTTCACTATCTAAGCCACCATTTATAAAAAATAAGACTGTTGGCATCTTTTATCATTTAGACAAATTCTCTGACATACTATAGCCCCCCGTGAGGCGTTCCTTCATAAATATCTCATCTCTGACACTCCTGAGATGTACCAACATTTTATTGGAGTACACCGCTGAGAGAATTAATATTTATGGTGATATTCTAACAGATATAGTAACATTTTATTGGCGGTTACTGCTGAGATAGTTATCAAACATAAATTATGCTTACCAGATAATTTCCTTTCCTTCTGTATGAGGATAATTTATGGCTTCATTCCTTACTTGTGGGAAATACAGAACCTGGCCACCTGGAGGAGGCAAAGACACCCAAGCCAAAGGCTTAAATACCTCCCTCACTTCCTCATCTCCCAGTCATTCTGCCAAGGGAACAAGGAACAGTAGGAGAAATATCAGGGTATAAAAGGTGCCAGAAGAATAAACAAACATTTTGGTCCGCCCAACAGAGAACACGGGTGGGGACCGTGGACTCTCCTCATACAGAAGGAAAGGAAATGATCTGGTAAGCATAATTTATGTTTTCCTTCTTAATATGAAGAGAGTCCACGGCTTCATTCCTTACTTGTAGGAAACATATACCTAAAGCTCTAAAGGACACTGAATAAAAAAGGGTGGGTAAAAAGAGAGGTGGACCCTATTTTGAGGGCACCACAGCCTGCTAAAACTTTCTCCGAAAAGCTGCTTCAGCCAAAGCAAACACGTCAAACTTGTAAAATTTTGAAAAAGTATGTAAGAAGGACCAGGTAGCTGCCCTATAAATCTGCTCCATAGAGGCCTAATTTTTAAAGGCCCACAAGGAAGCCACAGCTCTAGTTGAATGAGCCTTAATCCTCTGAGGAGGCTTATGTCCCGCTGTCTCATATGCTAAGTGAATAAGACTCCTCAACCAAAAAGATAAGTAAGTGGAAGAGGCCTTCTGCCCTCTACGCTTCCCAGAATAGACAACAAACAAAGAAGAAGTCTGTCTAAATTCCTTCGTAGCTTGAAGATAGAACTTCAAAGCCCAAGCCACATCCAAATTATGAAGTAATTATTCCTTCGAAGAGGAAGGATTAGGACACAAGGAAGGAACCACAATCTCCTGATTGATGTTGCAATCAGAAAGAACCTAACCCAGTATGAAGAACAGCCTTATCAGCATGAAAAACTAAGTAAGGAGGCTCACATTGCAGGGCAGCCATCTCATAAACTCTGCATGCCGAAGCAATAGCCAAAGTAGAAAAAATAACCTTCCAAGACAGTAATTTATATGTCAACTACATGCATAGGCTTAAATGGAGCCCTCTGCAAAACTTTAAGAACTAGATTTAAAAGGAGGAGCAGTAGATATAAACACAGGTCTGATTATAGCCAGAGCCTGAACAAAAGACAACATCAGGGAGCCTCTTGTGCAATAAAAGAGAGCCAGAATCTGTCACTTTTTTTTAATTATATTTTTATTGATTAATCCAACAGAGTGTACAATTTCAATTAATGCATATTGGGTACCTCCACAACATAAGGAAGCATAAACAAAGAAACAAAAGCAAGCACACCTCGCAGGATGTGTAAATACCTTGTAAGATCCAGAAAAATAGAAAAGAAAAAAAAACATTCTGAGAAGTGCGGGTATCCTCCTGAGCCTTGTTTCTTTATATACCCCAATCTATCTTAGGCTCCTTATAGTCTAACTGTTATATGCACTAATCCTATTACGCTAAATACATTTCTACCACTCTGTTGACTTATTTTCAACCATTACTAATACATCATCCACCACAAATGCCACCTACACGCAACCCCACAAGACATAACGTGCCATGCAAGGCACAAAAAACACCACAACAAAAACAGAAACAAAACAAGAAAAAAAATGTATTTATTCCAAAATACTAGGGTATTCATTCTTCTCAATAGCAGAAACTAGTCAGGAACTCAGACCCTCCAAAGGGTGAAATTAGTTGTCTTTGTTCTTCTATGCTCAATGACTGTATAGACATTATCTTCTTGTTAAAAAAGAGTTTTATTTCATTTTCTGAATCTACAGAGGTGTCATATTGTTCTATTAGTTGTCCTTTTACTTTATTTATACATTCTCTTAGATTCGGGCTCTTCTTCGATTTCCAATATTTTAAAATAATTGATCTACCTATCAAAATTACTGTATTCAAAAACGTATTGCTCACTTGCGGTATTTGTTCTTCATGATATGATCTTCTGACATTCTAATTACCTTTTTAGTTATTTTATTAAGCCAGAAGTTCAACTTTTTCCAAAATGTTTGAATTTTGGGGCAACTCCATAGACAATGTTGAAAATCTGCAGCTACAAGACAACATTTGGGACACTTATTATTTACTGACTTGACCCACTTTGCTTTTACTGCAGGAGTAATATACATTCTATTTACCATTTTTAAGTGGGATTCTCTCCATGCAATTGTCAGGGTTGCTTGATCTGTAGACTTTTTTGTACTTTCTCTACTGGCTGTGACCATTTAGCTGTAATTTTTTTTTTTCCATTTTAAAAGTTTTATTGATGTAATTTGAAGGTTTACAACATGAGACCATCACAAAATAAACAACGTGAATGAGTATACAGTTACACCTCAATTGAAAACACACATAATTGAAACCTTAGATGCATTGTTCTACAAGTAATACATACTGTACATCACAAACATAATGTTGAGTTTGTTAGGGGGTTAGCTATCTATATCTGGTGACACCATCATTGAATGTTCTTCGAGAATTGATTGTTTATTAAAATATTTAAGTATGTTTAGAAATAGGATGCTGTGATACTCGTTTATACGTTTAGTGTGTACATAGTGGTATTTCTCCAGTTGAAGTGTGTGTGTCACTATAGATTTCCATGTGTCTGTAGATGGGAGACTGTTTGTTTTCCAGTGTAGTTGTTTTTTGGCAGAATTTATCATAATAGTTAAGAGCGTCTGTCTCAATTTACATTTTATCTTAGGGAATTAAAAAGGAAAATCCAAGGATCAAAGGTGAAGGTTAGGGAGAGGACTGCTTCAATTTCTAGTTTAATTGAGAGCCAATATGATTTAACTGTTGGGCATTGCCACCAGATATGAAAAAAGGTAGCGGTCTCAGAGCAGCCTCTCCAACATTCACCGTTTAAGTTGGGAAACAGTTGGTCAGTTGGAGACAAAAGTTGATCTATTTCATTTTCCCATTTCGCCACATATGTGGGGGGAGAAGAATAGAGGATTGAGTACAGCAACCTATAAGTTAGTGATAGAATTCCCTTACGTGGGTGTTAGAGATAACAAAGATTCTCGAAATTAGTCAGGGGGCGTCTGATGGAGGCCTTATCTGGATGGGACGTTAAATAGTGTGATATTTGTATGTAGGTATACCAATTCTGGAAGTTAAGTCCTAAGAGGTTGGTGATCTAGGACAATGATTTAAGTTTGTTTTTGTGTCTATATTGACCTATATTTGGGGCTCCAATTCCTCCCATATCTTTAGGGCGATAGAGGGTATTAGTGTTAAAGTGAGGTCGTTTGTTCGACCAAATAAATGTACTCAAAATTTTCTGTAAGCTGGAGATCATGTGGTCTGACAATGGTATAGGTAATGTCTGTAGGAGGTATAAGATTTTTGGGAGGATGATCATTTTTAAGGCATTTACTCTTCGCAACCATGATAATGGCTTTTGGTTCCAAGAGCGTAGCATGTTTTGTATGGTCGTTTTTAAGGTGTCATAGTTCAGCATGATTATGTCTTCTAGGTGTGGCGAGATATAAATGCCGAGATATTTAATAGCTTTATGTTGAATATGGAAACTGAATTGATTTTGGATTAGGCTTAGGTTAGAGGCTGTCTGATGGATGCCGAGCAGCTCTGATTTTGCTATGTTAATACTAAAATTGGAGTAGAGACCATAGGTCTGTATCGTTTGCATTATGGGAGGAATCGAATTTTCAGGGTCTAGGAGCGTTAAGAAAATGTCATCGGCATACAATGTAATTTTATACTCTGATGAGCCAATGGTAAAGCCTTTGATGTCTTTGTTGTCCCTGATATACGAAGCAAGGACTTCCATTGCTATGACAAATAGTAGTGGCGACAGGGGACATCCTTGTCTTGTGCCGTTGGTAATAGTAGTGAATGGGTTGGATATCGCGTCGTTTAATCTAATTTTTGCCTGAGGGTTATGATAGAGAATAAATATTTTCCTAATAAAATCTTGGTGAAAGACAAATTTTTGTAAAGTGCCAATCTAATCTATCAAAGGCTTTCTCCGCGTCCATTGATAGGAACACGGATGTTGGGGTGAAGGGGTGAAGCCGGCTTGGTTGGTATGGACTATTTCAGGTAGGACTTGGTTGATTCTGAAGGCCAAGATTTTCACATATATTTTTATATCTATGTTAAGTAAGGAAATTGGGTGAAAATTGACTGGCGTTGTGGGTGGTTTGCCCAGTTTAGGCAGCACCACTACCTGCGTCTCTAACATTGAGGGTGGGAACGGATTATTTATATTAGTTTCATTAAAAAGTGACTCAAGGAATAGAGTTAAGAATTTGAGAAAGTGTGATAATATTTAGCTTTAAAGCTATCAGGGCCTGGACTTTTACCCAGTTTCAAGCTTTTTATAGCTACAAGCGTTTCTTGCAGTGAGATTGTTCTATTGAGTTGAGCTTGCTGTTCTTTAGATATAGCAGGCAATCTACAATTGTCTAGGTATTGTTCCAATGCAATGGGGTGGCCTGAAATTTGTGAATTGTTCAGTAAGTTATATAGTGTGGTGTAGTATGCATGGAATGATTTTAGAATTTCAGAGGTAGTCTGTAAGGGCTTTTTATATCGGGGGGGGGGGGTTGGCATTCATAAATATATTACTTTAATCTTTTCTTTTTTAGAGCCCTGGCTAACATTTTGCCAGCTCTATTGCTCTCAAAATAAAACGTTCTGTGAGATTGATATTCAACATTTAGCTGCAATTTTATCTATATTCTCTTTACCCTGTAGGGTTTTAAGTGCTTTGTAAAGTACATAAATGGAGTGATTCCCCACCTTATAAATATTCAGGACTGGTCCTAAAAGTTTCCATGAGCTATATTCCAAATTCTCTGTAACTATTTTATTAAAAAAATTTGCACCTGCAGGTATGCAAAAGATTCTTTATCTGGTAACCTAAATTAATTTTTAAACTCTTGAAAAGTTTTACACCTTCTAGTCTCTTTCTTTTAATTGCTGTAAATAAATAAGACCTTGCTGCTTCCATTCTTGAAAAACTCTTGAACCTAACGCTGGTTCAAAATTCGGGTTACCTGCTATTGTAAGATATTTAGACCAACTCGGGTTAGCTTGTGATATTTAAACAATTTTATTAGACGACAAGTTTTTAACTTCTGTCGGGAGATTCTCCTTACAATGTAATGACGCCTTTAGCGCATAGGGTCTGACCAATTGTTCCTCCAAGCAAAAAATAGAATAGTGATCTGTCTCTGTTAACCAGTCCATGGCAATTTTTCCCCATACAGACTAAATTATATAATTCTATATCAGGGAAGGACAATCCTCCTTTTCTATAATATGCCATTTTTTGTAATGCTCCCCATAAAAACCTTACACATTTCTGCTTAAATGTCTGGAGGTCTTTCCGTTTGATAAACACAGGTAAATTTTGTAATAGGTATAGTAATTTTGAGAATGCCACCATTTTGATCAGATTGATTTTCCCAGATAAAGTTAAGGGGAATTTCGCCCAATTTGCCAAATCGTTAAAGATTTTTGCGAATATAAGGTTATAGTTTGCCGAATACCATTTACTGGGGTCTCTATCTAGCCTAATACCAAAATAGTTGAGCTCCTTTTTTTTGTTTCTTTAAAAGGACAGTCCCTGTAGCTATCTCTGTTCTTATATATCCAAAAAACTTCTGATTTATTAAAATTTACTTTATATCCCGAGAATGTACTAAACCTTTCTAGAGCTTGAATTAAGATTGGCATATTTTTCTTAGTGTCTCTCACAAAGACTAAAAGATCATCTGCATACAATAACAGCATAATTTTCCTCTTACCCAGCCAAATACCTTCCACTTCCTTTCTAATATATAGTGCCAATGGTTCAATCGCTAAATTAAACAAATATGGGGATAGCGGGCATCCCTTTCTTGTCCCTCTCTGAAGGGGGAAGCTAGTTGTATTGCACCCGTTAACTGTGATATTTGCCCAAATTTGTCTATTGTCGTAAACAAATGGTCCCATGTTATCATATCAAACGTTTTTCTGCGTCGATTGTTGTCACAGCCTTGTCATTTTAGAAATAATTCCTTTTCTATTAATTTGGAACCAATAATAGTCAATAGTCAGTTGTAATTTCCTTAAATTAATAGTTGAGTTTCTGCTTGGCATAAAGCCCACTTGATCCTTATGTACCAATGGGGCCATAATTGCTTTTAACCTTTGTGCAATAATACTCATCAATATTTTATAATAATTGTTTATTAATGAAATGGGTCTGTACCCGTTTAAATCTTCCGGGTCCTTATACATTTTTAAAATTTAAAGAAATTGTTGAAGCCGTAAAGTACTTGGATTGTAACTCACCTTGCATATAAATTACATTAAATAGACCTTCGAACGTTGGACTTATTTCTTCCCATAAGATTTTATAAAGTTCTATTGGTAGCTGGTCTGGGCCAGGCGCTTTGTTTGCTGACGTCAGCTTGATTGCTTTTTTAATCTCTTCTAAAGTTATAGGGCTATTTAGTACCTCAAGCTTATCCTTGTCTAACTTAGGTAACCTAATCTTCTCCCGAAATTGTGTTTTCATTTCCTGACATACTGAGCCTTCTGAATATATTTTTTGATAAAATTCCAGTACTTGCTTACTTATCTCGCTATTATTTACATACCATTCATTCCCCACTTTAATTGTTCTATACATGGTCTTTTTTTCTTTTTAAGCTTGACTAAATTGGCAAGAAATTTTCCAGCTTTACCGCTGTGCCTGTAAAAAAAAATGCCCTTGTTCTTATTTCCTCCTGTCTCATTTTTTGCATCTGAAAAATGTATCTTTCTTTTTTTGCCCTAATATACTTTTCCCAGAAACTATTTGATGGATCTCTAAGAAATGAGTTATATCAATTTCTCACCCGACTGGATAACAGAACTTCTTTTCTTTGCGATTCCTGTTTTTTCCCAATTAAATATGATTTTATCTCACCTCTAATTACTGCTTTGAAAGTCTCCCATAGTATTTCATATCTCTTTTTTTTTATATATATATATATTTTATTTAAGGTTCAACAGCGAATACAATTTAAGGTGAACACATAATACATTAATAGATCACCTCGCAGGATGCCAAAGACTCTGAACAAATCATAATAATTAAAGTTTATAAACAAAAAGAGAGCCAGACCATTAAATCAAATCCTTCTTTAACTCAAAAAGGAAGAATAAAAAAAAATCACCCAATACAACTTTTTAGATAAACATATAAAAAATGAAAAAAAATCTGACACTTGCATTTGTTATATAATTATATTATATCCTCTTTGATCAAAGTAACGCTGTTGAATTTATTTTTCATTATAATGAAATAACAACATCCACACACATAATAAGAAGAGAGGAGAAAAGAAAGAGAGAAAAAAAAAGAGGGGGGAATTAACCCCCCATCCCTCCGCTCACCCCACCATCACTTATATCTTACACTTCTCTATAAAGAGATACCCAATCAGCTGGGGAAAAATTAAGCAGAACTAATTCCATAAAGTCATTCAAATTCAAGAAGGGAAACAGGATCTGTTTTTGAACATTACTTGAATAAGACTTAATTATTGGAAGCCAGCCGTTCAAAAATAATTTTATTTTTTTATCGGAGACTATTTGTAACTGAAATGATTCAAAAATAATCTGAAACTGAATTTCCTTGAGCACCACTGAAAATTTTGGCACAGAATGTGCTTTCCAATTTTTAAATATCAAATGTCTTATTAATAGAATAATCATATTAACCACATTTTGATATAAACCAAGAATCTCCGATTGATTAAATAAGAAAAAAATGCTCTCTAGTGAAAATTGGATCGGCAAATTGTATAGATTAGAAACCCAAAACCCTATTTTTTGCCATAATTGAGACATTTTGGGCAATACCAAACCATATGACAAAACTCGGGCATTTTGGGGTTGTAGAAGGCAACATTTTATATAATCTATGGGGGGAAATGTAAAAATGATTAAATATCTTCACATGAGACTCCTTCCAAGAGGTGGGGACAATACATTCGTTGAGGGCTGAAAAGCTAGAATCAATTCTATTTTCATCCAAATCTGGAAAATATATATCCATTTATTGATAATTTTCTCAATAGCAAGAGCACCCTGTTTAGACATCATGATATCATATATTAAGGAAATAGAGGCATCGCCCAACTTAAATTTTGAGCAACATAATTCAATCTCAGACCAAGCAGGAGATATAGGAAAAGTACAGTCCAATGCGTCCACATAGTGACATAATTGTAAATAGGTGAAAAAGTTTATTAGAAATGCGAAATTGAGAAATGAATTCTTGAAAGGAGACAACCTGTCCATTTTCTGTCATAATCTGAGCTAATAGACTAATCTTTTTATCCCTCCAAGATTGAAAGGCCTTGTTATAAATTCCTGGTAAAAATTGTCGGTTCCCGCTAATAGAAAGGAATTTGGAAACATTTGGATCTATCCCCAACAAGGAACAACATTTCCTCCAGGCCAATACTATATTCTTAATAGTAATGAGACAATTAATATTAGTCGGGAGTGTTTTAGGGGGGCAGTGTAAAATTGCCTTTAGCATAAACGGTTTACAATAAAAACTTTCAATATCAAAAGAGGAGACTACGTTGGACTCTAAAATCCAATCTATAGCTATCTTAATCATAGCTGCCCAGTTATAGAGCTTGATATTGGGGAGGGAAAAACCTGCCAGCTCCTTTTTTAACATCAGTTTTTCAAGGGATATACGCGCCTTTTTATTACCCCCAAATAAATCTAGACTTACAAGAACATAATTTCTTCACATCTTTATTAGGAATAAAATTGGTAAGTTTTGGAGGGGATAAAGCAATCTAGGAAAAATAATAGTTTTTAATAGATTAACCCGCGCCTTCAAAGAAAGTGGAAAAGACGTCCACGTTTCTAAATCTTATTGGATTTTCTCCAATAGTAATATGAAGTTCAAACCATACCATTTTTTGGGATCTATGTGGAGGAGAATACCTAATTATTTAATACAATCAACTGTCCTGAACGGTATTTCTTGAAGACTGATAGCTGATTTTTTTAACCCAGAGAAGTTCGCTCTTTTGAAAATTTACCCTGTAACCAGAAAATATACTAAACTCTTTCAAATATCTCATTATCAGAGGAATAGACTGCCTATTATCCTTTAAAAAAAAGTAAAAGATCATCGACGTAAAGTAGTAGTTTAAGTGTCTGTGTGCCCAGGGCTATACCTTCCATCTTCTCCCTTTATTTAATCGCCAATGGTTCTAAAGCGATGTTAAATAATAGGGGCGACAAGGGACAACCTTGACGAGTGCCTCTTTTCAATGTGATCTTATCTGAAAGTGTATTATTAATCAATAAAAAAGATATTGGGAATCTATACAGCTTCTGGATAAAATTAATAAATTGGTTATGAAATCCAAATTTGGCCAGTGCGATAAATAAATAATTCCAAGATATAGAATCAAAAGCCTTTTCGGCATCAAGCGTTAAAATTGCTATATCTTGTGAATTCTTATTACTAGCCTTATCTACCCCGTACAGATTCCAATAAAAATCAAGAAATGTAGCTACACTACGAATATGTCTAGTGGAGTTCCTGGATAACATGAAGCCTACCTGGTCCACATGAATAATTTTCTCAAGCAGAATGGCCATCCTCTTAGCAACTATTGAAGATAATAGTTTATAATCTGTGTTTAAAACAGAGATTGGTCTATAAGACGCCGGGTCTTCTGGGTTTTTTCCTTTTTTTAAGATTTGGAACAGAAATAGAAATTAAACAATTTACTCAGAGTTAATTTTAATTCTTGAACTAGAATCTTATAAAATTCTCCCGGAAGACCATCCGGTCCTGACGCTTTATTAAGTTTGAGCCGGTCTATAGCTGTACATATTTCT
>CAJPDP010472481.1:0-11306 GCA_905336975.1 Bombina variegata variegata
AAAAAGTGCACACTTATGCAACCATATTATTTTATTTGTATAGGTTTTCTTCCCTCTACCTAAAACATTTCAGTTTGTTTTTCAATTGAGTTGTACAGTTTATAGGTCACATTAAAGGTGGAAAAAGTTCTGAAATGATTTATCTTACATCACAGAAACCTGACATTTTAACAGGGGTGTGTAGACTTTTTATATCCACTGTATATATATATATATATATATATATATATAACAACACTAATGCACCACTACATGCTGTTCATGTTTATTGCAACCTTGAATGCATATCATAACTAAATATAAGTATATTATGCCAATGAGATGGATAATAAATGTTAAATAAATGTTACAATGAAGTAATTTGTAAATCTACATGGTGTTTTAAATGATGCAAAAAAACTGCTGAATAAAAAAAATATTTATAGGGTTTTTCAAGTAAAGGGCATTTATCCTTTTAAAACACATAAAAAAAAATGTTTTACCTTTCTTGCCTCCCTTGATTTTGCATTGAACAAACTATCCTGTTATGGTTCATTTGGGTTTACAATTTACAAAAAATCAATTGAGCTTGTGATGAAAAATGTGACTAAATGATAAACATAATCAGATGAGGCTATCATGTTATTGCTTCATTTTAGAGAGCTTTATGACAATAAATTAACTCCTATAGCTACCTATAAATGATATATTAAATACTTTACAGTATTTAGTACAAGTAAAATATGAATATTGATTTGATCAGCTTAGTATAGTCATATTGCTAAAGATTTGACCGCCACCTAGTGGTTTGCTTGCAGATAAAGTTCTATTGAGCACTGAGAGTTGACATATAATTGTGGTATTATACAACAAATAGTAGTAACCTGCACTCCATCTATATTTTTATAAGGTAACCATAACATATTTCTAAAAATGGGTAAAGAAATTATTAAATATACCTAGTAAATTTCCACAATAAAGCAGTATTTTGTAAAGCACCTGCATACAAAAGCTAGACAGTTACATGTCTGACTAGGAGTGGAGCAGATTTAGGGTTTAGAAATTTGGACAGCTGAATGTGAGCGCTGCATAGGTTCTTTAGGTAGGAGCTGATTGTCCTAGATTAAAGGTAAGCTAATGAGTTTTTTATGATGCAGACAGGCTACAGCAGTAGAGGAAAACATCAGTAGTTGTTCTTGGCAGAAACAAAAGACAGGGGTAGGTGAGTAGCTTGGGGCTTATATGGGATGCCAGACAACTTGGAGGAACTGCTGAACAGTCAGTCTCCTGTGGTGCCTGTACAAACAGTGTACAAAGAGTGTTGCAGGACGGGTGGTGGCTCTCCATAGCGTTGCATGCTCCATACATTCTCATTATTTTGGTTTGCAGTTGAGGGACTCTGACTGCCATGAAGGTAAAGGTTTAAGGTTATTTAATAAACTAAAAAACTCATAGCAGTTGCATGTTTTCAAGGTTTGTTGGGTTTGCTTGATATAAGCTAAATCCATCCATTGGTTTTATTAGTTCAATTTTTTACAAAAGTTTTCATTGTTGTGGAGTCTAGGAACACAGCCCTTGAGAAGCCCTTTAAATATTGCTTATCTTCTCTTGTTTGCTATGGACAATCTTTACCACTGATATCTGTAGTATAGATACATAGACGCTTGAGAGGATGTGGATGGGGCCTCATTGTGAATGTGAGGTCCTCTTCAAAATTCATTGGCCATCATTTACAGCATTTTGTTAGTAGACGTTCCTGATGTTAACATCTATAGTTGTATGAGGTGCCAAATACAGGATATGGGGGGGGACTTTATGTAAATGTGTGCTATTGTAAAATATTTGCACATCTGTTTTTATGGTAATTTAGTCTCATTGGATTGAGAGAGATGTGTATTCAGGGGCTGACCATGGCTGTTCAGGGGCACTCTAGAGGTCTGCTTTTTTCACCTACACCTCAGCCCAGCATGATGAATTCATAAAGACTCTATTGTCCTTGTGTCTCGCAGTAAAGTCTCACTATTTCAAAGCTCACCAGCTTCTCTCATTTTTATTTCTCAAGCTTTCTTTTTTTTCATCTGATACTGTTGACTGTTTGATTAAAGGGACAGTAACGTCAAAATGAAACTTTCATTATATATTTAGGGCATGCAATTTTAACCAACTTTTTAATTAACTTCTATTATATAAATAGCTTTGTACTCTTGGTATTCTTTGTTGAAAAGCATACCTAGATAGCGTAGCAGCAGCAGTGCACTAATGGAAGCTAGGTGCTGATTGGTGGCTGCACATATATACATCTTGCCATTGGCTGACCAGATGTGTTCAGCTAGCAACCAGTAATGCATTGCTGCTCCTTCAACAAAGAATACCAAGTGAATAAAGCAAATTTGATAATAGAAGTCATATGGAAAGTTGTTTAAAATTGTGTGCTCTATCTGAATCATGAAAGAAAATTTTTGGGTTTCATTTCCCTTTAAGGAAGTGTTTAATTGTTTTAATTGGTTTGTTCTGTTTTAAATTTGGTTTTGTGATGCTGGCATCCTTCAAAGTGCAATTCACTTAATGCGCCGACAAGTAACTGGTTATGAGATTATTGCGACGTTTATGATTATAATGCAGAGAAGCTCTCAGCTGGGATGAAGGACAGGTAGAATTCTTTATGCATTCTGTAGTTTCCTTATGCATTAAAAAGAGATATTATACTCAAAATGATGTCACCCATAAAATGTTACATTTATATATAATAAGAAAAAATTGCCATATACTTCCATTAGTTATTTTGTCTCTTGATCCTGCAATTTAGCTCTAAGAGTCTGTAGCACATTTTGTTTGCAGAACCCTGGCCTTCATACAGTCTGTACAGTGATTGATTGATATGTGCAGAAACTCATTTGTACCTGTCCCTAACTGGCCACAGTAAAAGAAGTAAGATAAACAACATTCAAGACGCTTTTAAAGAGTTGTGTTCTGTGCCTGCAAATCAATGCATATTTTTCTAACAATATGACAGTTATGCTTTCAAAATGTTTATTTTGCATGCAGATCATTTGCAATATAATGAGTGACTTCTAATGCATAAATAAAATTTGACTTTAATTTCACTAATAAACATGTTTATGCTATTAGTCAGGGGCGTAATTATAGCCTAGGCCAATAAGGCACGTGCCTAGGGCTGCAGATTTGAGGGGGCCGGCACTCTTAAACCTTGTAGATGCTATGTAAGCATGGGGCTAATAGGCATTAGTGGTGTCTTCCCCTTGCAGACAATAGGGCCTTGGACAGGGGTTCGCATTGGTATGTGCACGGATGCATCACACTTGTTGAGTGTCCGCTACAAAAGGGGATTATGAGGAGTCGGAGTGAAACCTCCACGATATTCAGCATTGATGGCCCTAGGTTTATCAGCCTTTTACTGGTGCTGCTGTACTGTCTGGTAAATTTTCATTTTGACGAACTGGGCAATCCATACATCACCTACAGGCCACGCCTTTGAACTACATTTTCCATCATGCTTCCGCCTTAGGACCAAGAATGAAGTTTCACAGGATCCACACACAGCATCAACTAAACTGAAGCTCTGGTAACACATTTTTACATGAGCCTACAGCTACATTTTACAAAACAGTTTTGTGCTGCACCGCAACACAGATACAGAAACCAAGGGTACCTGGTAATTAAAGGGTGCACTTTGATCCTGTGCACCACAGGATGAAAGAGCACCCTTAAATTACCAGGTCCCCTTGGTGTCTGTATCTGCTTCAGAATTAAATTCATAGAATCCCCTTGTGAGAAAATGTTCAGAGACCTCCTGACATGACAGCTGCTGAACCAAAATAGGACGGCTCCTAAGCTTTCATTCCTGCTTTTCAAATAACGATACCAAGAGAATGAAGAAAAATCATAATAGGAGTAAATTAGAAAGTTGCTTAAAATTGCATGCTCTATCTGAATCATAAAAGAAAACATTTAGGTTTAGTATCACTTTAAGTAGAGGAAAACATGTAAAAGCATATTTATGCAATATTCATATTTAATAAAGTGTTTAACTACGTATTTACTGTAACTATTTAACATTCCAATTTTCTGTACATAGCAGAATATGTTCTATGTATCTTTAAATAGAAATTCCTATATATTACTGGATGTATCTATACCTATATATAATCATGTATATATTTAGGTATATATTGTACCAAAATACTATCAGATATATGTAGAAATATTTATTATTGAATAAATAGAACATATTCTTCTATGTGAATATGAAATAAGACAATATGGTATAAAAGGTAAGCTTACTTTTAAATAGTATGCATGTATTGTGTAGGGCAGGTGCATCCTAGAATAAATTATATACAAAACAAGAGAAAGGAAGTAGTTACTTCAAATAAGAAGTCCATAAAAGTCTAGGAAAAAACAGCACAACTGCACAAATATCAGAAGAGACCGGATATGCCAAAAATACAAAACACACTTTAATATACTTATAAAATAACACACACATACTAGGGATCCCTTAGTATCAATCTAGAGAAACCGGCTTAAACAAGGTCAGGTGCACCAAAGAGGACAATGGAATAAAGTCAGATCCTCCAATTACAAATATGTATGTGACTTTATATTGGTAATCCAAAGTTATTAAGGCAATAAGATGTACGTTGGATAATTCACAGTCCCAAAGGTGCCGGAAAGCCAGAAAAGACAGGCATCATCCCCACACTGAAGGTATATAACAGACACGCTAGCATAGAAAAGAGGAGCCTTATATACGCGTATCAACAGGTATGACCACCGTTGAAGCGCCCTCAAACAAAACCGGTCATAGTAAACAGTACCTGTCTCCCTTACGCAAGTGCTCCTCTTAAGTGCTGTATTAACGTGCTGCCTTCCTGGGTGATCCTGTGCATGGGTGGATCCCATGTAGGTAAATGCTGCTAAGCACCGACGAGTCAAATCACTCATTTCACTCCTTCATGTATCGCAGCATGGAGCTTCTTCTGGGTGCTCCCCCCATGCACAGGATCACCCCAGAGGGCAGCACGTTAATAGAGCAGCGACGTTAGGAGGAGCACTTGCGTAAGGGAGACAGGTACTCTTTACTATGACCGGTTTTGTTGGAGGGCGCTTCAACGGTGGTCATACCTGTTGATACCCGTATATAAGGCTCCTCTTTTCTATGCTAGCGTGTCTGTTATATACCTTCAGTGTAGGGATGATGCCTGTCTTTTCTGGCTTCCTGGCACATTTGGGACTGTTAATTATCCAACGTACCTCTTATTGCCTTAATAACTTTGGATTACCAATATAAAGTCATATACATATTTGTAATTGGAGGATCTGACTTTATTCCATTGTCCTCTTTGGTGCACCTGACCTTGTTTAAGCTGGTTTCTCTAGCTTGATGCTAAGGGATCCCTATTATGTGTGTGTTATTTTATAAGTACGGTATATTAAAGTGTGTTTTGTATTTTTGGCATATCCGGTCTCTTCTGATATTTGTGCAGTTGTGCTGTTTTTCCCTAGACTTTTAGGGACATCTTATTTGATGTGCCTACTTCCTTTCTCTTGTTTTGTATATTAATATTTTCATGTCGGGTTAGTCCACCTGAATATGCGATCGAGTTTGTGCGCAAGTTTGATATTATTATTTTTTCTCTGTTTTTTTTGCTCCATTGACTCCTATGGGAGAATACGTGAATGCGCACAAAATATCGTCAGTTTGTCTTCTTGCGCTTGTTGGGTTAGCGTGCGAGCGAAAACAGTTTACTTTCAACTCATAATAGGAGCTCAACCCAACAGGCGCAAAAAGCTTACTTCTATCGCAGTTAACGCTCGAGTGGGAGCGTTAAATAGCGCTTCACTTGTAATCTGGCCCTCAATAAGAAACAGTTTTATAAGAAATAGAATATGATCTTTATAAAATTGAGATTTAATATAATATTTATTTTCTGCAATTGTGTACAAGTGTCTCATTTGGCTTTCTGAAGTCGGTGCAAACATTCACATCGCTGTCTGTCACTTCCAAATGTTGCACTCTTATAATGCCCCTGTTGTTTTTGGCTATTTCTGTAATCCCACCTGGATGGACTTGAAAGCTCAGTGTGTTTCCAGGAGAATAAATTTCCATTTTGCAGTGTGTTAATCACTAACACGTGTCCAAGCTTCAGGGTCCCAGATGTTTCTAGCATTCAAAATTTGTATCCAGAGAAGAGAAAGAAGGAAAACAAGGGTGATCATTGTCTTAACTGTCAACACATCAAGAGCAAGTCTGTCATGTCTCACGCAGAAGAAACAGGTCTAATTCAGTGGCTGTCTACGTCTTTCTACCTTAGATTAGGTGGCATTGGTGATTTTCAATTCAAAGTTTTCCAAATTAAAGATTAGTTCATTGTAATATTTTACACAAAATAAGTAAAGATTTGGGCAAACAATGTGCTTCTGGTAACCTTTTGTTTTAAATGAATGCATTGCTTTAACTGAATGGATCTATACAAGTCATGAAAGGAAATCTTTAAAGACCGATAAAGCACATTACCGAGGAATGTCAAGTACTTAAACAAATATTACATTATAGCCACACAAGAAATGTGTCCTTGCATTGCTCTATCCTTTTCCTTCCTTTGATTTACTATCTTTAATATATATATTTTTTTTAAAGATTTAAAATACAAAAGAGGGAAATAGCCCAGCACACTTCTTTGTGTTTAATCAGACATGTTTTCCACATAGAGAAATAAACTATTAGAATATCTGTAGTTATCTAACCATAACATGTTTTTTTTATAACACATTGAGTCTTTACCAGATGGTACAAGCACCTTAGGCTCTCTGAGCAAATGTTGTGTTTAAAATGCTGGTGCACGGTGCATACTTAAATACACTTTAGAAACAGCTATAGTTTTTATTAGAAGCATTTTTGCTAATGCATGTATATTACAAAATTGCTTCTGTTTAATACCGAAATGCACCCATATGGTTTCCAATTTTGGCTGGTATATCCCTTTAATGTATTGGGCACTTTAGGAATGCAGAGTAATGAACCTGTAGAAGATATATGTGAACCATTGCTCGATGCATATTGAACATGATCTTCACAACAAAGCACCTCAGGAAACTTCAGTAGAATCTATTCATTTTACCAATAGTGTCAGATATTTTTTTCCTTTTGTAGAAGTGCTGGATAAGGAGGCACAGTGTAAAAAGTCCTCTTCAAGCTCTTCAGCTTCACCAGTTCCTATGTTCTATTGAGCTGAGTCCCTAAAGAAAGGGGAGATGGTTGAGCTTAAGCGAATCAGATTAATTAAATAACATAGGAACTGGGGAAGCTAGAGAAGATGGGGAGAATGGAGAGAGCTTTTAGTGAATTTTACCTGCTCATGTGTGTCTGTGCATGTGCACAAACTCACCTGTAAAGTGATTAATCATGCCATATCATTTGCACAGGGAAGCCATTGATGATGTTATTTTTATATCATCAGTGATGTTATAGATCAGGGGCTTCGGTTTCAACACAACTGAAAAGTCTATGTTATTTTAAAGGTTCAGATGGAGGTCTTCAAGTACTTTAAGCAAAAATATGCCTAGACATAAATATAAGAACAACAGTCAACCATGTTTTGTGCCAAGACGTTACTCAGTTACACAGCTATTTATGTACACACATAGGTATGTAATGTGCTAATGTTGTTTTGAAAACATGATGCTTTGACAGTATGATTCTGTCACTGGACGTCGTGGCCTGGCCCTGACCCTCAAAAGGTTTATTGATCTGCCCCTCTTTTTACACTACACTCCCCCTAGTCCCTGGCAACTAGTTTGATCCGGATCTGGCAGTGACAGATCATCTTCTACTTCCAAGGCCATGCAAGGCGTAAATGGTAAAGCATGTTAATGTTTCACCTGTGCGGGATGTTTGCTTTGCCAGTTTATACATGGCAGGATGCCTGATGAATACACCTCTATAACGATCTGTAATTTCCACACAAAAAAAATACAGCATTTCCTACAAATGTTTGGGATTCAGTGAAGGAATGCTGCTTTGCAAACACTGTGAAAGCCATAATGTATGGAAAGTCAGTTTTCATGTATACGTAGCTTGCCCCAGGAATTCATCAAACTATCTAAAGAGTAAGATTTCTGTAAAAAGGAGCATTTATAGAAAAATAGCATCTTTCATTAACACATTAATAGCTAAGCTATATCTAGAAAATCTGTACTTACTTTTTTTTTTTCAATCAAATCAATAATTGCGGTCTCATTCTTACAGCATGTTTATTACTATATTACAATCAAATAGGCACTAAATTAATTGTATTCTTTGTTCATTAAAAATAAGTCATTTTAAATGTATTAGAATTAGAGTTTAAAGTCCTGAAAAAGGTGTGTGTGTTTTTTGCTTCTGAATGATGTCACTGTCAACTAATAATTCAGTAGGGGATCTTTTTTTAAAAATTAGTTTCCTGTCTCTGTTGAGTTGTCAAGCAATGTAAAAGTCATCTAGGAGGTACTGGGTAATATTTCAATTAAGTTAACCTAAAGTTTCAGCAGCCACTCAACCTAGAGAAAGTGGCATTTGTTTGAAATCACTACCACTGTGTTACTGGAGAATAATGGTAGCTCCTTATTATGAGGTTATTCATTACAGAAATCATCTGCAATCAAAGGGCTAGATTATGAATGGCGCGCTAGCAATTGCACACGAGCGAAAAGAGGTTTATTGCAGCTCATTGCACGCATCAAAAGTAGCGCAGATATTGTGAGTTGAAAGTAAAAGCATTTGCTTGAGCAAAATTGAGTTTAATGCACAACGGGATATCGTGACTTCAGAGCTCTGGTTAACTGTTACACCAGACAAAAAAGTTGCACAAAATACATTTAAAAGTGCAGTTACACTCATAATAACACTGTCTGATAAAAAAATGATCTAAAATAAATTGCATAAAAAGTGTGTAAGGAAAGATGTGAGGTCTCAGGTGTTAGAAAAAAAAAAAAGGTATGCAAACATAGAGATACATATACAAATGTCTAAATATGTATATGCATTGGGGGTTGTGGCTGTTTATGGGTTAATAGGTTAGGGGTTTCTTGTGCTGGGGGAAGTGGTGGTTTAGGGGTTAAGTATAATAGAGATGTTTGTTGTCTTTATTAGTAAGCTATAGCGAAGACATGATGTAGGTGTAGGCATTCTGTGAGAGTAATCTGCATTTTGATTGGGATACATTGCCAAATGCCAATAGTGCAATGCATTACAACCTCTGAAGTGCAGGTTACATGTAGGGTTTCAGCCATGTTTGTTTCACCACCTTTTCAGTGGCGAGACGCTAAAGTGTGAGGCAGGTAGTGTAGGTTTACTGACAGTTAGGTTACACGGTATTATTTAAGTGTTCCTACACAGAAACCATGTTTAGTTGCAGTAAGCGCACACTCTGTGCTGTGTAGGGGCACTTCAAATACGGCTCCTCCCACCTGCTGAATGTGCAGACAAGTGGCAATGTGGGGAAACTTTTGCTGAAACTGCAATACCTATTATTTCCAATGGGAGACACATCGCCACTTGCCAGCACTTCAGGGTTTTTCTCCTTTTATTCAAATATATTGACAGACAGACGGACGCGAGCCTGGCAAACCCAAGCAGGCATTTTCTCCTCAGTCTGTCAATGTTTTTGAATATCGGGGCCAAAGTATTGGTCTTTGGTTTACAGACTGAAATAATATAAAGAAGCATGTGTATGTACAGAAAATGATTAAATAAGGTGATCTGATTTGCTTGCAAGCTCAACCCTTTTTGATGGGTTGTGATTTCAAAGGAAACAAAACAGTTATTTATATACAAAAATAGACCTAATGAAGCAATTTTCATACATTCTTGCTGCTGTTATAAAAAGTAATTGGAAACCCATTAAAGGGATAGGAAACTCAAAAATGTCCTTTTTCTTTTTTAAAACTTCTTTAAATATAATATATATTTGTAATAGGTAGTTAGGTACCTTTTAAAGCTTTTTAATTTCTATTTAAAATGTACTAATCCACCAAACCCACAATTTTCCCTCATTATGCTGGTCCTGTAACAATGTTCTACCTAGGTAGAAACATCATGGCGGCCCGCATGCGCATTATCAGCCTTTTTACCCCAATGCATGCGCATATTTGATCCCCTCTATCCGCTCTCCTGAAGCACATCACTATCCAAGCGCTGAATAGAGAGTGGACACGTGAATGCTGACGTTGACGTCAGGGGGTTTGGTACACCAGAGAGCAGATGTAGGAACAGTAGCAGCAGCAATAGTGATCAAGGTAACTAACTGTACTACCCCTAGACTAACGAGCATGGTGTGTAATTGTGTAAACTGGTGGTAATAACAAGTGTATCCATTAAAGAATAAGGAGATGTTTATGTTTTCACTAGTTTACACAGTATAAAACAACTCAATAAAAGCTAAGCCTTATTAATTAGTTAATAGTATGTGTTAGTGCTTGACAAATATGTTCGACATCTAGGAGCCAGATCATATCATACATGTAATTGTATAGGTAAATATGTATATGTGTATATATATATATATATATATATATATATATATTGTATATATTTGTATTTATTTATATGTGTGTGTACAAATAACATTTATATTCAAAGCTTTAATCAGCATCTCTATTAAATGTTCCCAAGCAGAACATCTACTGTGTGTTTAACCCCTATGCGGGGGTTAAATACACAGTAGAGCAGGGTTGATAGTCAAAAAAATTACATGCTCTAACAGATGAAATCATGTCATTGTTTTACTATAATGGGCCTTTTTCACATACAGAGGGATATTTATCAAGCCATCAACCGCAAATACGCTGGAATTCCGCAGCGTAATTCTGGCGAGCTTGATTCGACCCATTTATCAAAGCCTACAGACCGGCAAAAGTTGAAATTTGTGACGTAACATACGATCCGCCGGTTTCAATCCTACACAGATCGAGGCTTACGTCATTACAGATGTCCCGAATACAAATTCTGCACTATCTGACAACTTTTGCAAGTTATAAAATTTCTAACAAGTACGTTCTCCACTATTCCAGCCCAGCGTACCTGATTTTCAATCCACCACCCTGGAGGCCGCGGATGCCATAGGAATCAATGGGAGTCTGAATGTAGCGAAAGCTCATGTTCGATGCTGCTAGATATCCCATTGATTTCTATGTTAGAAAACCAGTAACGTTTACACCTAACACCCTAACATAAATCCTGAGTCTAAACAACCCTAATCTGCCGCCCGACATCGCTGCAACCTAAATAAAATGTATTAACCCCTAGCCCGCCGCACCTGGACCCCACG
>CAJPDP010472862.1:0-13131 GCA_905336975.1 Bombina variegata variegata
ATATATATATATATATATATATATATATATATATATATATAAAATGTGTGTGTATGTGTGTATATATATATATATATATATGTGTGTGTATGTATAATATTTATATGTATGTGTATGTGTGTGTGTATATATATATATATATTTATATTTATACACACACAAAATATATATATATATCATTTTATGTCTGTGTGTCTGTGTGTATATATATATAATTATGTATTATTGATTACATAGAACATATTCTTCTGTGTGAAGAACATTAGAATATTAAATATTCATATTTTCATGTCGATTAGCAAACCTGAGAAAATGTGATCAGGTTTTCCTATTGGAAATAATGGTAACAAATCTGAAATCAATATTTGACTGAATCAAAGGTTCACATAAATTAAACCGAATGGTTTTAAAAACATGAAACAAATTTTTTGGACAAAATAAATATTTTGTTCTGGCACATGTCTACTATAAACCTGCATGGTAATAGTTCTAAAACTGTCTCCACAGCTTCATAAATGGAGCCCTATATGAAGTGGCTGCCTATCTGCATGTGTATGTTAATATATCCAAATGTTTTCAATTAACCTTTTTTGATGTTTTATCATGATGAACATAAGATTAAAAAAAACTAATCGGTTTGGTCATAATATTTTTCGTAATCTCTGGAGATCATATATTGGTACAATAAACAGCATCACTAACTAAAACCAATTTGCTATTCATCAAGATCAAAATGAAAATCAGTAATGTGTACTCTTAAACAGTAATAAACCAATTTCTAATCTGATGAAGAAAGAGAAGGTTATAACATTTCTAGATCAGAATATGTCACAGCAATTTAATAGACATAATATCTGTAGTTGCAAGCATTAAGTTGTCTGTTTAACCACACATTAACTTCTGAATAACAATGTTTTAAGCATGATTATAGTATTATATGGCTATATTTAAATTGTATCATGAAAGAGACAACTCCCTAATCCAAACTCTAAAATAATTAGAAAAATTTGATTCTGTAATTATTTCAGGATAAAGTAGTGGATTAGCTTTGAAATAATTTTTGTTAAGCTTCCCAGCACAACACAACTGAAACTATTTGCTAAATAATCCATAGAAGGCACAATTAATGTTCATTTGAATGAGAATGTGAAATTGCATTTTGATATAAAATTCTTAGACTGAAGATGATTATTATAAAGCCCCCTGCATGACAAAAGAGAATCTCATATACTAGTTTTAACCTGTTACAGGAAGGTATGCAAGATAGTATTTTTCATTGCTTTGCAAGGCTTTCAGGCAAGGCCAGATTAGCCTTCCAGGACACCAGAAGAATTCCCAGAGGTCTAGAGCAGCTGGGGCTGGCCAACTACAATTCATGGGGATGGTGCTGCTGTTGAGACGATACAGCTGTATCACTGCTCTTCTCCTCTGAACTATACGAATAAAGGTAACAAAGTATGTTTTATTTCCTAGACCATGTACTATTTTAGTAGACCCCCTTTGAATGTTTGAACAGGTCTAGTCAAGTCAAACTTTGAAACAGCGATACACTGTCTTCTCCACATCACACTGTGGATAATAATTTTTACATGATAAAATTAGGTTGTACGGTGACTATATAAAAACAATGTAGCTTTTTTAATTACAAACTAACATAATTTAATTCTGAAACAAATATTGGGGGAAGGAGTATCCCAGTAATTCTCTTGAGAAAAATGGGGCATGTGCATTCTACGGACTTAAAAGAAAATAGGGCTGATCTTTTGTATATTCTTCCATGTCATTTGCAGTGTCTGTTTCTTGAAACATTTGTTTTACTTTTTACTACATTTATTGTGCAGAATACAACATAGAAATAATACGATAATTCATTAATTTTAGTGACTTGTAAACTAATGACTGCTGTACTTATGTTTCAAAATGAAATGCTGGAAACATTTTAAACTTATTTTGGGAAAATTCCTGTAATTGTATATGCTTTCATAAGTTCTAAGCTACAATTCAGCTTTTTCATTAGTATTTTAATTTAAATGTCAACTGATACTTCTTAAATGAACATTAAACTAATTAGTTTAGCAGGGTTAATACTTATCATGCTACTGTTTTCCTCAAGTACCTGCAGCTTTCTTCAAAGTAATTCTCTTATTTAACCCCTTACAAGTATTAGTTAGTGAAGCTCTGCATCTTCACACTAGGTGCAGCCATCTTGTAGCTTATATTTGTTATGCAACGTTTAAACTGTGCAAAAAAAACTTTAAAAGCAATTTAACTTTTCCACTCTCTATTATGTGAGTTTAACTAAAGTGCAAGGTAGAGCTGTCAAAAAGCATATATAAGAAAGTGCACTGCTTCTGTCAAAGGATGCAATGATATGCACGATACAAGATGGCATTGCCCAATATAAAATGCAGAGCTTTAGCAACTGGATTCTGTAATGAGCTAAAAAAAGAGAATGGCTTTAAAGAGCACTGTAGGTACAGGATGAAAAACATTAGCATGGTAATAGTAGTAACCATGCTACTGTAGTTGTAAATATGAATATCACATGAATATAATGTTCCTGTTAACATCTACTTGACTACAAAGTGCAAATGGCTCCAATACACACACACACACATATATATATATATGCCCATTTATGTTTGTGTGTCCATATGTATTTATGTGTTTATATGTATATATAAACATGTAAATACATATAAATATATATGTATACACACACACACAAATATATATATATACACACACCAACATACATATACATATTTAGACGTGTTTGTATGTATCTCTATGTTAAAGCCCTTTGCAGTCCTTTTTGAGACCTCATACCTTTGAACGCTTATAACTTTTAATGCAATATTTATTTTTAATATTTTTTTATTAGATAGTGTTATTACTAGTGCAACTGTACTTGTAAATGTATTTTTGATGTGTTTGGTGAAACTTTTTTGTTGAGCATAACCAGAGCTCTGAGGTCGCGGTAATCATTCTAGCGTAAATCGTGATTCTGCTCATGCATTTGCATTTACTTTAAACTTCTAATAAGAGCGGAATTTAAACAGCCACAAAAACCCAATATTGTTTGCACTTGAATGATAGCGCACCACTTGTAATCCAACCCAAAATGTTTACCAGATCTTGACGTGTATCTATGCAATATAGCTCCATTACATTTATTTTGTCATTTGAAATAAATACTGAAAATGACAATACTACAGTAATAGCTATAGGATTGCTATAGAACAGCTATAGTAGAGGCACCAGATGAAATCAACTTTGTAGAGGGGGTACTAGAGAGAAAGAGATCCCAGTCAATTTGAAAGGGCATTCCTGCAGCTGAATTGAATACAATGAAATCTTCAGAGTTGCATTTCTGAGTATATTGTCTCTTTAAGCCGCAGAATCGCATCAACAGCTCCGATCTGACAGCCCCTAAATGACTCCCCAATATACTTTGGAATCCAGCTAAAAATATTGAGCTTAACCTGTAAAGCTTTCAACAGCATCACAAAAATATATTCTCACTTATTTATAAATATTCCCTGAACCATTCTTTTTGATTAACCACCGACTGACATTTGTTCTCTCTCATCATTACTACAAGTACCAGTAAAGAATAATTCTGCATTTAAACATTGTTTCTCAGGCAATATCTACCACAGTCTTCAGTCAATACTATGTAGACCCAGTTAAAAAGCTATAGTGCAATTATAACTGTGGGCAGTGAATACTGCCAGCTTGCCATTATGTTGGGAGAATACAGTTCCCAAATAGAGACCTTGTCCATCTGGACTATGATAAATTGGGGCCAATGTATTTTTATGGAGGCAGTTTTTGTATAACATTGTTACAGCACTGTTGATAAATGATATCCTTTCCTACTTTAATATAATTTAGAATCCTGTTAGATATTTTATTGCAAGTATGTTTTACAGTTATGTAGGTAGGTCTTCATATATTTATAAGTAATTTCCATGTATATAAAATAATAGAGAATCTTCATGTGAATTACACTTGTACCCCGATGTATTTAAGATTGTTTTTTCTTCCATCTTACAGATGTAATCTGCACAACCCATGTATCTTACTAAGATACACTGTCCTTCAAATATCCCATTCATATCCACATCTTATTTGTAAAGCTTCTGTGACAGCATCAAGGCAAGTGTTTTCACAAATTCAGCTTGCTATTGGATATTTATCATCATGTGTATCATCATGTTTATGACAATTTGTGATTTAATATTTGCTAAGGAAAGCACCTTTCATCATTGTGAACAGGCTTCCTTATGCAGTATTTATTACATATCGGTCATCAAACTCTTTAAATGTTATCAACAAGCAAATAATTGCTAGCTTATCTCTGTCAGGATATTTTTTTTTCTCTAGGAGCTCAAGGGCACTGGAAGATGTGTATGCAATGAAAGGGTTACATCACTGCTCTGGAGGAGGAAGCCAAACTATTCAAACACACACAAACAGCCCACATAGTACACACCAACATATATGACACACATGTACACGTCACATGCACATGCACACTGTAGGCTCAATGTATAAAAGGGACAGTTTACACTAGACGTTGTATTGTTTGTATTGTTTTAAAAGATAGATAATCCCTTTATTACCCATTCCCCAGTTTTGCATAACCAACACAGAAATATTAATATAATTTTTACCTCTGTTGTTACCTTGTATCTAAGCATCTTCTGACAGCCCCTGATCACATGACTTTTAGTTATCTATTGACTTGCATTTTAGCCAATTAGTGCAGTGTCTGCCACAAGCCATAGGCGTGATCACAATGTTATCTATATGGCTTACATGAACTTGCACTACCCTGTTATGAAAAACAAATAAAAATCATGTGATAAGAAAGTAGGCAGGCATTTAGAGGTTTTAATGTTATAAAGTATGTTAATATAACAATGTTAGTTGTGCAAAGCTGGGGGGTGGGTAGTAAAGGCATTATCTATCTTTTTAAACAATAACAATTTTTAGTGTTGACTGTCTCTTTAAGCAGCAGATACTTTCTACTATGTAAACAGCAGCAGTTATGACCACTGTGTCTTACCCTCTCAGCCACCTCTAAGGTGGTGGACATAATACACCCCAAACAATTAAGTACTTGTGGAATGTAGTATCTGGGCAACAGACTTACAGTGCCCTTTCCCTGCAAAGCTGGGCAAACAGGTTCCCAAGTCAGGAACCTTCTTTGTTCACCTATTAATAAGTGTAGCCCATAACATTTTTGTTGTTGCTGTTCCATTAAAACCTGCTAAATTCAGTAGTAAAAAAACAGATGATATTTTTTTTAGCTCTTGTGCTATTTTTAACACAGCAATTTATTTGCAGTTTTGTAAACAAAGTATATACATATATATCTTGTCTCAATTTTGCAGTTTATTGTTAGAAAACACAGACTAAATCCAGCAAAGTACAGAGAACTAATTATTATTCTAGATACTTTATTTTATCTCTAATGATCCTTCTAACTCATTTCAAATCAATTAACTTCCACCACCCCTGTGTTTGACCCTTTCACCAAACAAGACAAGATACTTCTGTGTTTACTTAAAACAATAAAACTGGAGATTTTGTTGCAATCTAATTAATATATTACTTTGTATCAGTCTAAGTTGTACTCTGTTGGAATGAGTGCTATTTAAAATAAGCATAACATCCCAAATACATAGTGAATTAGCAATTTGGGATAGAAGATAGATAGATGATAGATAGATAGATAGATAGATAGATAGATAGATAGATAGATAGATAGATACGATAGATAATGGATTATGTTTTATAGAATACATACATTTATATGACATGCAGTTGCATTAATTATAACAAATGAATAAAGCTACACACTGTACAAACACACTTTAGTGGATGGATAGATAGATAGATAGATAGATAGATATATAGATAGATAGATTTCTATCTTTATTCAGTAAGATATGCAAAAAATATTTTTGAGAATATACAAGCCCTACCACTTTACAACAGAATGATAAACAATATATAAAACAGAAAATTAAAATTGTGAATGTCACTGATAATAACTTTGAGAATAATTTAATATAAAAAATGTAATTAGTGTCAGACACATATGAAGTTCTGTTAATGATAGCTTTGATACAAGCTTAGATTATTTTATTACTAATAACAGAACATTCGGAAGTAAAAAAAAAAGAAATTAATTAAGTATGGCAAAGTTTTAATTTAATTCATCAATTCTTATTGTAAATTATGATTTAATGAGAAAAAAACAAAATGAGTTTGTGTATCTCATGAGATATCTTGTTTTGTTTTATTATAGCATGGTGTCTTTACATGATATCAGTATTAGAATTTCACTTCTTATTACATGTCGGAAGTCGAATAGAGTTTTATATGTGTAATTTTCTAATTTTAATGGATATTGCATTTAATAGTCATTATTTAGTTCCTGGACTGTTTATCAGATGTACATCATTTTAAAACTACATTTTAGTTTATTCCTGAAACCCAAAGCTTTTGTCCTTTATAATTTATTTCTTTGGACAACGTGCGTTGTTTACAAGATGTTATGATAATTAAATGATAATGTGCAATATAATAATTCTTGTATTATTATGGCATAATATTTAAGACGTTTTCCAATTTAAATATGTTGAAAAATATATATTAAATTAATGTACCATTTATGGACCTTGGTGCTGGGATAGAAGCAAATGATGAGGCTCATTTGTATATATGCATTATGGATCCACTTCTGTAACAGATAAAAGTGTGCATGGTGCATATACAATAATCATATACCTGTATGCTTTGTGGTTGTTGCTGTGAGTTTACAAGTATATAAGTTATAACCTACATTTAAAATGTTTTTTTATAGAAGATAATTTTAAAATTGTTTATAAACTGGAAATATTCTTTAAAAAAATATATTTTATGGCTAACTATGTCCAGAATTATATAAACATGAATGTCCGTAATGAGACTCAATACTTCTAAAGCCAGTGTTTTCAATGTTTTATAGAATAATTCCGCTACACCCTATAATGCTATAGATGTTTATAATGTAAGCTTTACTGCAGGACTGTTCTCAAATTATACCTGTGGACCATAAGTCATCTTCCAGTATTTAGATTGCAAGAATGGATTTAATAATTAATAAAAGTTCTGCATTTTTGTGTGTGTGTATGCTGTTTTGCTGTGGTGGAAAATATTGAAAAATATACTGAGACACTGATATACTTTTTTTTTCTACATTGTATTTCCATTTGTATGTAGAATGAAAAAAATGTCTCAATGCATTATGAAATTAAACAACAATGTGACATTATTGTTAATGATTGAGGGCCAGATTATAAGTGGAGCATAATATATCACTTTTGCTTAAATTGTATTTACACTCCACTTTGTAGTACCAGCACACGCTAATATGTGTTGGTATTACAAGTTAACAGAAATGTGAACGCAAACCCTTAGCTTTAAACCCATAATTATCCCTGTTTTTTTAATATTTCCACATGACCACTCTTGATGTTTTTTTCATTAAACGGATAGCCAAATTTGAAGAAGACCATGCAACATATATGTACTTGCTCATGCCTGTTGTGCCTGAGAATACAATATTTCTGTTTCTAAATATGTGTGTATATATTTCTTTGCAATTTACAAAGCCATTGTTTATTTGCCCCTAATTTTACAAAAGACAAATTTGGTACAATATAATATAATATAAAATAGTATTTACTATTATATAATAAGGATTTAAAAAAGTACTTATATATTTCAGGTTAATTAAAGATGATTACTAATTTAGTTTCATTAATGTTCAGAAGATCTATTTGGAGACAAAAATACTATTATTTTTCAGGATCTGCGTAAGTAATATAAAAAGTGGCTTTGTGAAGCAATGATCCAAAAGTTAATGAAGCAAGCTGCAAAGTAGTTCATATAAATGCCAACTAGCAATTTCACTAGCATTATATCATCACCTCTTATCTGCTATAAAATGTATGATTCTTAGATCTGTAGCTTTTCTGAATGCATGCCGTAATTAATATATAATACATAATATTCAATGTTTAACCATACTCTTAACCAAACCAGAAGTCTTACAAATGTAACAAATAAGATCCTCCTTTAATTTAATTTATTTATTATTATCTCCAAAACCTTATAACAAGGAATGGTGTAAATAAACCATTTTAACAAGATAAACAACACCCACTGCTTGTGGTAGCATTGTGCCAAGCTAAAGTACCGCAGCTTCCAGGCTTATAAGTATACTATCAATTTGCAGATCAATATTCTCCCTTTCATTAAACAATCCATTTATCTCTGATGCAAGAACAGCTTGAAATATAGCGAATAATGAAGGATTTGATTTTCAAACTGCGTTGTAGTTTGTTAAAATATACAGAGACACTAGTGCTTTATAAAATTCAGCAATATGTTGCCCTTTTTTGAATGATGTCTTCAGGAAACAATCAAATTCATTAATATGAGAACTGAGCATGCTCAAGAGTTTAAACAATAACAAAACCATGTCAACAGTAAAGATATATTCTTTGAAACAGACCAACATGGTAAAGGCTGTAGAAATAGTAAAACTAAAAAATCATTCCAAAAGTGGATGACTTTATACATGAAGTCTCCTAACACAAAGTATTGCTGGTGTTTTTTCTGTGTAATGCCACTTTTAAACCACGCAACAACTTTTTTATTGTGATTTTGAAATATTTCAGATTCCTTTCAAAACCTCTGCAAACAATTTACACTGCTTATTTAGGGCTAGATTATGGATGGTCCGTAAGAAGTGCAAATGCGATTATGAGATTGTGGTATTTTTGTGCTTGACTACGTATTACAAGTGTCTTTGGGATGAGGTGCAAGGAAGAGAGAGACAGTTTAAGAATGTGTAAAGTTCATGAGAGCAAAAGTGTGGTGAGGGCCAGTGAATGTTGTAGGTGTTAAGGGGGAAGAAAATAAATGAATAAAATAGTTTGTTGTATTGACAAGAGGTAGCAACAATGAACATAAATATATGGAGCCTTTTTGCAAAAAGGAATCAGTGAAACACTTAAAACACAATATTACAACAGGACTTGCCTTGTTTCTTTTCTCCTTGTTCAATTCTTGTATAATTCTTTGCTTATTATTAATGCCTCACTGCGAGCATATGCCAAACACAACTCACTTATATTGCACATTAACCCACTCACCCTTCAATTCATCCACACATCAACAGCTGTGTAACCTCTGAGCATCATACCAATATTACCATTCCTATTCCCGAGAGTGTGATGTCCCCGTTACTACTATAACATCTGTATACAGTCACTCAGTTTCTCTTCTGTTGTTTTATTTTAACATTGCCAAAGATCAAATCAATCAGAATCGTATAAAGTCAGCCAGGTTGGATGAACATAGCATGGCAGTTAAGGGGTATGCACAGGAGCCATTATTTGAGGCACAACTTGAACCTAAAATGGGGAATAGGAAGAAGCTATGTATACTCTGTCTCAGACGGTTAAAGAAGTGGTAAATAAACATTGGTCAATAATTGCAACAGATCCTTTGCTTCCTTTTCCCTCAGTAGACCAACCTGGGTTTGTTTATCAGTGTGGGGGAAACCAACGTGATATATTTGTGAAGACGGGAGAGACTGGCCAATTAAAAAAGAGGCAAAAATGATGGCACTACTAATGTGTAATAGTTTGGGATGGGCTTGTACTAATGCACAACTGGCCTTATATAAGGTAATAGTAGCCCGTAGGTGCTGTGTATTAAAAAACACTTTTACTAATACAACCAAAGATAGTTGCAAAAAAAGATACACATATAACACTCTAATCCCCCATGAAATATTATGAGTGTAGGGTGGTAAAAATCAACAGAGAAATTAAAAAAATAAACTTTAATAGGTATGATTTGAAAATGGGTACTCTAAAATCAACAAGAGAAATATAGGGTTTATCAATGTATAGTATCCTGGGAACAATTTTCACCAGGATTTAATAATCTGTGCACTAATAATGATCAGTTATAATTATGGGATAAACAAAAGGAGACCTATAGTATCTATGGTCCCTTAATTATTAGCTTGAAAAGTATTTCAAGATCTGCAAGGGAAATTCCCGAATTGTGATAATGTTTGGTGCAAATAATAAAAACTATTATTAGGACATCAGTTTGTTGATTTAATGGTGTCTATTCCTCAAGCAATATTGTGTTTATAGCTATACCCATTAAACTCTTGGGTAAGGTACCCCAAAGTTTCATGTGGAGTAACAGGGTAAAGATTGCTATGGAAATTGCCCGTGTTATTCAAGAGAGATCTCAGTATCAGGCATTCAATAGCCAAATTTTTTATTGACAGTCTTATAGTAAAATTAGGAACTCTCAGGCTGTGTAATTCTTCACCTTTGAAGGGATCAGGGTCTGTTGTGGGGTGAGTGAACAACAGACTAATGATCTATGTTGGGGTCATTTATTTGATAATGTATAGGGGTAGTGTGTCAACGTGTAACTGGGCACCTCAGATTAGTTGATTTCTAAATAGATATTTTTATACTATCACCATAATAGGTGGTTAACCATGGTTAACCATGGTCGTTTATTGGATGTCCAAGGTACGTCTATCTCAATTCCACAGTGGTTATACTTATTGTAATTTAAAGTCTGTTAGTAACTTGTATAGATACTAAAATCTACACACATATGCTGCCCCTGCAGCGTGTATTAAAACTTGTTTAATAATTTATATTGAATATGCTATGTTTTCCTATGGTGTTCCTTAGATAGACTAACACAAGAAAAAAGTGAACACATAAAACTCTTTGAACAAAATATTAAAAAAGATTTAGATCTTTTAGATCAAACAAAACCAATCAGAAAAAATCTAAGTAACAAAGAAATA
Organism: Bombina variegata variegata; assembly: GCA_905336975.1. Classification (NCBI taxonomy): domain Eukaryota; kingdom Metazoa; phylum Chordata; class Amphibia; order Anura; family Bombinatoridae; genus Bombina; species Bombina variegata. The sequence goes on from CAJPDP010472862.1 coordinate 10,916, forward strand.
AATACATTAAAGGAATTACAGACTAACAAAGCAATAGTGATAAATCCAGCCAATAAAGGTGGTGACATAGTCATAATGGACACTAGCTACTACATAAATGAATCATATAGGTTATTACAAGATACAACCACCTATACCAAACTCAAACAGAACCCTCTGAAACAACAGGAACTAAAACTAGGATCTTTACTTAAAGATGCTAGTGAAAAAGGTATCCTTAACAAATCTGAACTAGAATTTCTAACCATACCATACCCCAAGACCCCTACTTTTTATTTTTTACCGAAAATTCACAAACATTTACAAAAACCTCTGGGCCGTCCCATTATCTCAGGGATTGAGTCCCTCACATCAAATCTATCACAGTACGTAGATTTTTTTTCCTACATAAATATGTCAGTAAGTTACCAGCATTTTTACGTGATTCAACACATTTCCTAAATCAGATGGAAAATTTAGAATGGCACGATAACTATATTTTAGTAACGTCTGATGTAAATTCATTATACACGAACATTTCGCATCATATAGGACAAAGAGCGGTTAAAACTTACCTGGATAGAGATAAAGACCTTCCTCTAACACAGAATAAATTTATATTAGAGTGTATGAATTTAATTCTACATAATAACAGCTTTCTTTTTAAAGAAGAGGTATTCTTACAAACCAAATGTACTGCAATGGGCACAAGGTTCGCCCCCAGTTATGCTAATTTATTCATGGGACATTTCGAAGAGATATATATTAGTGATGGTCCATGGGGGGCGAACCTTGTGCACTATTGTAGATTCATAGATGATATCTTTATTGTTTGGCAAGGTGATATTGAACTTTTGGATACATTCATGGTAGATATGAATTCTAATGAGATGGGTATTTCCTTCACCCATGAATACAGTAGCCAGAAGATCCAGTTTCTTGATATAGAATTGAACATTATTGCAAATAAAATACATACTAAAACTTATTTTAAAACAATTGATGCTAATAATTATATAAATTTTGACAGTTGGACCAATGTAAATCCAACATACCAAAAGGCCATTTTATGAGAATTAAAAAGAATTGTTCATCAATAGAAAATTATCTATCACAATCTAAAGTACTTACTAGAAGATTTATAGAGAAAGGTTACGATCTCAAGATAATAGAAAAAACACAACTAGAGGTGGCAAAAATTTATAGAGATATACTCTTAAAAATTAAAAAAAAACAAAAAAGTACTAAACAAAACCTTGATGATCTTTTCATTCTTTTCATTACTGATTACAGCTCACAACACACAGAAGTTAAAAAAATCTTGAAAAAACATTGGTATCTAATTAAACAAGATCATATACTAGGCGACAAAGTAAAAAATCAACCAGAGATTATCTTTAGGAAAGCAAAGAATCTTAAAAGTATAGTGTCTCAAAGTAAATTTAAAGAAAATAAACCACAAATAGACAGGGACCTTAGGAGAAAAGAACTAATAGGCTTTTACCCATGTAATACATGTAAAACATGCAAATTCAGTACCAAAATCAAAGAGATTAGATAATTTAATAATAACTATGTTACCAAGATTAAGCAGTTGATTAGATGTTCAGATAAAAATATAATATACTGTATCCAATGCTCTTGCAATTTACTTTACTTTGGCCAAACTAGTAGAATGTTACGTGATAGAATTAGAGAAAATATTCTTAAAATTGAACATGGATCTGTGGAAACCAATTTGTATCTTCATTTCAAGGAAAAACATCTAGGGAATTTGAAAGACTTTAAATATTGTGGAATCAAAAAACTACATTTAGGAGTAAGAGGTGGTAATCTGAACACACTACTATCTAAAAAAGAAGCAGAATGCATATTCAATTTCAAAACTCTTTATCCTTCAGGTTTAAACTCAGAACTAGACCTTAGTTCCTTGATCTAAGCAAATATATAACCTCTACCCTTATTTTTTGACAGCAAAATTCTGATATAATATATTAGAATTTTGATATATATTATAATATATTATATATGTTGTCATATTTCATTCGACTCCATTTGCTACAAGTCCAATATGTGCTTCCCTATAGGAACGTCTATAAAACTCATAATGCATCTCCTAACACTTCATTATTTACAAGGTCTAATGTAATATCATACCTCTAATTCATATATACACATATGTATATACTTGTACCTTTGCATTGGAATAGAACTGTTTGTGAGAGTGCACCTGCCAC
>CAJPDP010473176.1:0-18280 GCA_905336975.1 Bombina variegata variegata
ACACTTACCGAAATTCCCGAATTTCCTAATCGAACCAAATCGATCCGAATCCAGCCGAATTTTTTCGAATCCGAAAGAATCCGAATGAATCCGAAATGAACTCATTCGTTTTTTTCCGAATTCGAATTGATCCGAACCGAAATTCGAATCGATCCGAATCGATCCGAACCAAATTTTTCGAAGTCTAATCAGAAGGGTGAAGAAAAGATAATACTGAAAAAAAAGATAAAAACTCACGTCCCGAGGCGGGAAGCCCCCCATCTCCATCTGAGTCTTCCCAGAGAAATTTGGCATTTAGGAAAAATGTTAGTTTGTTACATTTTAGGTACCCATATTCCTCTAGTTCTAATAGCTCTGACATCCTTTCTAACCATTTAGATTTTGTGGGAGATTCTGGGGTTTTCCACGCACGGGCTATTAAAGATCTTGCACTATTTAGTCCTATCTGTAGTATGAGGGATTTTAGCTTACAGGAGAGTTTAGGAAGGTCGTTTAATAATGCTAGGAGTTAATGTAAATTGTTCCTCTAGGAATGACTGGAAATAAAGATCCACCTCTTTCCACAAGGGCCTAATTTTAGGGCAGTGCCACCACATATGCAGTAGACTGCCAGATTCACCACAGCCCCTCCAGCATGCACGTGATGAGTCAGGGTATATGGTATTCAATCTGGTCGGTGTGAGGTACCATTGTGACATTATTTTATAGTTCATTTCGAGTATCTGTGGGGATGTTGAGGACCTTTTGGTGGAAAATTCTATTCCAGTCTTTCTGTTCTATTTGTATATTAAGATCGTTAGACCATTTAATTGTAAATGATGGTAGCTGCGTTTTGTGGTGTTCAGTTAATAGCTTCCGGGAGACTGACAGTGGGGGTTGAATTGTGATGCCACTAATGCATAATCTTTCAAAAGGGGTAAGTGGTCGTAGTAGGTCTGTCTTGTAGGGTGTTGTCTGGAGAAAATGATGTAATTGTGCATATTTTAACCAACTTGTATATCTCCCATCTGCTAGGGTATCCAATTTTTGTCTCTCTTTCAATTTCCCCCCCCTCTATAAATCTGCATAAGGGGATTGTATATCCCCATTCGGTCATTCTTCTAAATCCTCTGTCTAAGCCCCCTATCAGTTCAGTGTTCAGTACTATGGGAAATAAGGGAGATCTGCCTGAAGTTATGTGTCGCGAGGTTGAATTTTTTCCCAGGTTTTTAAAAAGTGTTTGTGACTTTCCAGGTACTAGCATTGTGGGGGTCTTAGATCATTTGGTACCTAGCATATGGCTGTACAAAGGGTGCTTTAAGAACATGAGAGTCTATAGAAACCCATGCTTTGTGTTTTGATGCTCCGTGCCAATCTAAAACTCTCTTTAGTGTTACTGCTTTACAATATTCTTCAATATTTGGAAGTCTCAAACCTCTGTATGTGGTTGTTCTATAAAGGGTGTTACGTGTAATTCTAGGTTTGCATTTCCCCATATGAGTTAATGTGACTTTGTATTCGACCCAAAAACCAATTGGGTAAATGTATTGGTAGGGCTTGTAGAATATAGAGGATTTTGGGAAGCGTGGTCATCTTTATGGATTGGATCTGTCCCCACCATGAGAGAGGTTTAATTGCCCAATTGTTTAGGTCTCTATGCATATTATGTAGTAGTGTGTTATAGTTCTTTTCAAATAAAGATGAGGGATGAGGGGAGAGGTGTATTCCCAGGTATTTGATGGAGTCTGTTTGTAGTTGTAGTCGGCTAATGGAAGAGAATTTGCAGAACTCAGTTGGTGTGAGGGAGATGTTTAGGATTTCTGATTTTAATTTTTTATTAAGAAATTGGAGTATCGGCCAGATTTGTCAATTTCCTGCATGATAGCTGGAATGGATAATGATGGGAACGATACTGAGAATAGAACATCGTCTGGGTACATGGCAATTTTAAAGTTGTTGGGTCCTTCTAGGATTCCTGTTATATTTTCGTTATTGCGAATATAGGATGCCAAGACTTCCATAGGCAGCCTTGACGTGTGGCATTTCGTATAGGAAAAGGTTCGGATAACATGCCGTTAGCTTTTACTCTAGCGCTTGGTTGGGAGTAAAGGTTAAGAATCCGTGAAATTATTTTGGGTCCGAATCCGAATGATGTTAGTGTGGTTTTATGGAATTGCCAACTTGTTCTATCGAACGCTTTTTCAGCATCCGTCGTGATAAGGACCGATTTAATATGAAATTTAGGCTCTAAGCATATTATCTCGGGCTTCTCGATGGGGAACGAATCCTTCCTGGTCTACATGTATTAGGTTATTTAAAATGGTGTTTATGCGATTGAATAGTATTTTACTAAAAATGTTGATGTCTGTGTTTAATAATGAAATTGGTCGGTAGCTACTAGTGTCATCTTGTGGTTTGTCAGGTTTGAGTATTATGGAAATGTTGGCTGTCAAAATGTCTAGTGAGGATTTGGAGGAGTTGTCTATGTCCTGAAATAGTGTTAGGAGATGTGGGGCCAAGAGGTCGTTGAAGGTCTTATAATATTGGTTGGTAAAACCATCTGGGCCTGGGCTCTTGCCTGATGGGAGTTGTGAAATAACTTTTTGTATTTCAATCAGATATTGGTTTGTCTAGGTCCTTAGCTTGGGTTGGGGTTAGTTTGTTTAGACCTGCCATCTCTACGTATTGCTGTGTGCTTTTAAAATGTTCTTGTGATGATGGGGTCTTTAAGTTATATAGTTGTTTGTAAAAATCGCTAAGGTGATTCGCAATACCTTTACTGTCATAGATATATGTATCGTCTGATTTTTTTAAGTCTGTGTATATGGGTAAGGCTCATTTTTGCTTTTAAAGAATGTCTTCCTTAACATTAGGATTTTTCTTTGGGCTTCTTTTAGTAGGATGCTATTAATCTCTTTCCGTGTATTTGTGAGTAATGTTAAGAGGTTAACATTTTTGGGAGAGTTTGTTTGTTGCAGTTCCTGTGGTCTTAGTCGTGTGGTCAGAGATTTCATTTTTGAGTTGTATGTCTTTTTTAGGTGTGCCTTTTGTTTAATACATTCTCCCTGTATGACTGCCTTATGCGCTTCCCATAATGTTAAGGGGGAAAAATCAGGGGTGTTGTTAAACTGGAACTATTCTGAAATAGAGGTTGTTAAGGATTGTAGGGTTGGTGGACGGTGTTTTAAGTATTTGTCTAGTCTCCATATGAATGGATGAATTGGAGAGTTAGGCTATTCTAAGTCTAATGTGTTCATCCAGTGGTCTGTCCATGTTGTTGGGGTTATGTCAGTGTCAGAGATAAGTGGCTAGTTTGGTCTATGAATAGGTAATCAATTCTGGAGTACATGGACCAAGGGTATGAGTAGAACGTGTAATTCCTTTGTTGAGGATGCTGAATCCTCCATGTGTCAACTAGTCCTAGGTATTTGCAACAACTATAGACCGAGTCAGGGGATCTGAATGAGTGTCCTAGGGTTTGTGTTGATGAGTCCAGTGATGGATCCATCATTACATTTAAGTCACCACCAACTATCAGTATGCCTTTTCTGTTCTCAAGTACTAGGGATAGTAGTTGTTTAAAAAAGGAGGTTCTTTTTTAATTTGGAGCATAAATATTAACCATTGTGGTGGGCTTGTTAAATAATAACCCCCCTTCAATAAGGATTCTGCCTTCTTTATCTAAGGTGGTGTTTATTAACTGGAAGGGAATGTTACGGTGGATAAGAATTCCCACTTCATTTCTTTTCTTCTCATTGGAATTAAAGTTTTCCACTGGGAAGTCTTTAGAGGAGAATTTGGGTTCAGCAGATTTTGGGAAATGGGTTTCCTGTATGAAAACAATTAAGCTTTTTTGTTTAGCAAACCATTTCAAAGCTATGGAGCGTTTAGTGGGTGAGTTAAGGCCCTTAGTGTTTTGCGAGATTATACGTATGTGTTTATTCATGGAAAAAATGTGTATAGGTAGATATGCCTGTGTGTGAGTATGTGTATTGTCTTACATTGATGTCGAGCTGGGAGAGTGAGGGTTTGGCCTCTGCCCCGGGATCTGTGAGACAGAGGGAGAGAAATAGCTTCTGAGAAGTGTTACAGCATGACAAATTCTATTGGTTTGGCAAGTTAGCTAGAATGAACAAGTAAATAGTGAGCATTGAGTAAACAAAAATTACAACATTTAAACTAGAAACAATAAACATAAACAGTGGGCTGGACCCAATAAGGGCCTTGTAAACAGGTTAGGTGGGGGGATCTGTAGCAGATAATCACTGCTACTGCTCTTTGAGCTTTAACTAATCTTTTTCTTAGAGAAACTCCAGCGTTAACCTTCTATGAAGGCATTGTGTTGGTCAATGAGGTTCAGTCATTTTTGTTGCTAACCGCTTTCTAGTGGGGGGGGGGTAAATTAGGGGGTTTGTGGGGTTACTAGCAGACTATGCTGCTAGAAAGTCTGTGAAGAAGTGCTAATTTTTCTCCGTTACTGGACACAGTCTCTTATGCTAGTGCAATTTCCAATGTAGAATCCACCTGACTAAGAAGTAAAGTTCCTCATGGGGGTGACTTGCTTCGGTATCTGTGGATGATTTCGTAGAAGCAGAGGGTTTATTCCTCTTAGGTATTGTAGTCCACTTTTGGCGTTGAGGTTTATGTTGATTAGTCCTATTGGACTGAGAGTCTTGTATTGTGTCTTCCGTTTGTGGTAGGTTCGGTTGTGGAATGCTCAATTGGTAACAAAATCTTTCAAGATCTTCTAGGTCTCTATATATCGCTTCTTTGTTGTCCTTTAGTACTATTATGAAAAAGGGGAATCCCCATTGATACGGGATACCAAGTCCTCTTAGGTGTGTTGCGAGGAACCCTATTTCCTTGCATTTTGAGAGTGTAAGAGGACTCAAGTCCTCATATATTTGTATTGTAGATCCTTCTATTTGTATTGGTGATTTCTTCCTAGCCACTGCCAGGATTTTCTCTTTTTCCTGAAAGTAGTGACATTTTAATATAACATCCCTTGGTGGAGCTGAGGCTGATGGCTTGGGTCTTAAAACTCTATGAGCTCTGTCCAGGATTATGGTGGTGTCATTCTCAGTGTCCAGCAGGAAACAGAATACATTTTGGATATACTGTGGGAGGGCAGTAGGTGTTACAGTTTCAGGTATTCCCCTGATTCTCAAGTTCTGACGGCGGCCCCTGTTATCCAGATCTTCTATCTGGGTTTGTAGTTGTATGATTTCATTAGTTTGATGTTGCATTTGCATTGTTGTTAGGTTAGTAGATTCAGAGAGCTCCTCAGCATGTTCTTCTAGCTGATGTACTCTGTTACCTAAATCTGTGATGTCTTTTTTAACGTCAGCTAGTGCATCTTTGATTATCTGACTGATTTGAGACGTAAAGGTTATAAAGTCTTCCTTGGAAGGTAAAGATTTTAGGTCAGCTCCGGTGAGAGGGTGGTCCTCCTCCTGTAATGCAGTGCCTGTATCATTTCTATCTTCACCAGCTTCAGAATGTGGGGAAACTGGTGAGGATGTATTTGAAGTGTCCATAGTTTTGAAGTATGAGTTCATTTTCGCGCTTGAGGTAACAGCAGGTTTCAGTTTCTTGTCAGATTTTGCCTGCCTTTTAGAAGCTATAGTTGCTGCTACTTTATTTGTCTTGGGCTTGAAGGATAGATAAAGTCTGTTATTTTCAGTAATGTGTAAGCTTTAGTTTCCTTCTGATGTTCTGATCTCCAGAAGGTGGTTGAAATTGAAGGATGCTTTCTGCAAGGTGTTTTATTCTAGTCCCAGGATTAGTGGTGTGCAGCTTTAAAGCTTGTGTTATATAGGCATTTGTTCAGAGTGTCATTGAGATTTGCGTATTTGGCCCTCCAACGATGACTTGATAAGCCTGTGTATATTTTGGACTTTATTAGGCTGCTTTGATGAAAAGTTCACAATATTTTAAATTAGATTGTTGTTCGTTGTGAGGGGTTATGTATATTACAATGCCTTTAATGTGAGGAAGGTTAATTACATGCTGTGCATTATGCTGATTGCGTTTCTTTAGTTAGAGGTACGTAACCCCCGATTTGTATATATTTGCCACTTGTGCTTCATAACAGTTCTTGGACACATGATGTGTCTTTAAATCACTGTCTGGTTTGGTTATTAGTGCGGACTTGTTGGCTGTGACCTGCGGGCATACACTTAGTGTTTGAGCTATGTAGTGGTGTAGGGCCACGGCTGGGCCTCAGGTGGCCGTGTCAGCTATGCAATCCGACTTACTTGTTGGTTGAGTGGGTTTCCCTCATGGGTTTAGCCGATCCGGCGACTAGGAGAAGGGTACCTGTGTCTATTTTCCTCCCCTTAGGGCTACAGGATGTTCGGTGTGAGTAATTTGCAGCAGCTGATGGTCGCGGTTAGGCCTTTAGTGTGATTGCGCAGTTTGCGCCTGAAGCGTGCTGTCTCCCATCCCTCAGCTGTGGCAGACTTTAGAGGCTTTCTGACCCGATTAAGGGTGGTAGTAGGGTCTTAGGTGTCTGATGCCTCTGTTTTTGTGAGCCTTTCGTTCCCTAAGCAGCAGCGCTAGGTTGCTCAAAGAGTCAGCTTAATGGAGCTTCGCTCTAATGCGGCCATGCTAGTCTCCGCCCCCTGTTGTGTTTTTTTTTTTATTAGTATAAAAGTGCTTACTACTAGTTTTTTTTAACATTAATTGATTGAGCAGATAGCGTTTGTATATGTTTGGTGATGTTGCTTCCTAACCTTATTCAATATGGCAGGGGTAATTTCAGTGTTTTTTCCCATGAGCAAAAAACAATGTAAATTCTATCATTTTTTTGGGGTACTCGTTAATAATTTGAAAAATATTGTCTGGTGGTTTACCAAGTCCTTTTAGCTGTGGAATTTGATAGGTGAAGAATAGACCCATAAATATGTCACTATGTATATAGAATTTGGATTACGATTATCCAAACAGGACTGGCAGATGTTTAATATAGGTTCATTTTTTACTGCACAAATAATTAAGTGCTGTAGATAAACAATGAAAATGGCTGATAGGGATTGTGTCAACATTAAAAAGAGCTTTTGCAGCCCTAACATGCTGATACATAGGAAACACCAGATTGTGATCAACCTAGAGCTACAGAATCTTGCAGCACTATACTAAAAAATAATATTATTAATAATAACCGTTAGATGTACCAGCACTAAAATTATTCCTCTCACTTTCATCTATAAAAAAGCTAATTTTCTAAAATTAGGAGCAATACAGAAGAGAGGGATAAATTGAGATAGCTAAGGAAGTGAAAGAGAAATATGAAAAGGGAGAGGAGAAGAGGAAAGGAAGAGGGGCAACGCAGTAGAGACAGAGGATTGAGAAAGAAAAGGGTGAAGTAGGAGGGATGAGAAGAGAACAGGTGGAAATATGAGAAGAAAAAGGAGATATAGGCTTAAAAAAAGATAGAAGGAATGAAGGATAGAGGGAATTGAATTTGAGGAAAAATAAAATGAGATACAATGTGAGATAGAAGAAAACAGATGGGATAAATGAGAAAAAGTATTGTTGACAAAGGATAGTATTTTTTTAATTTTATTTTTTAAATTTAAATACCTTCCTTTATTTATATCACCGGTATAATTTTAACCTTACAAGGAAAGGTGAAAAGTAAAAGTAAAAGGGGTAAAGGGTATACCAGAAAGAAAGGAAGGAGAGAGAGAGAGAAGAAAGGTGCTGCTCAATTGTTCAAGGAGTAGTAAGACAGCTTGGTCAGTGAACTGTCTGTCGCCGTTGTTGTGTAAGCTCATAGTAGCTATTCATATTCAGTACATCTATTATACTAATAGTTGCAATTACCCAAACTGTGGGGGGTCCCTGTGAATAAGTATAGTATTCTTTTTTAGGACTGATGTGACAGGTCATCTTGGTTATGAGTGTTGTGTTTGAGGTAGTGTTCCGAAGTGGCGAGTATTTCCGTGTACATGTCCATTTTATTCAGATAATAGTATTCCTCTAGTTCTATAAACTCTGACACTCTGCGAGACCACATCTCCCAGGTTGGGGCCGTTTTGCTCTTCCAGTTTTTCGCTATTAAAAATGTTATACTATTTGTCATCACTCAAAATCATTTTTTATATGGGTTATGTTTAATTTTGTGGGGGTTGCACAGCAACCACACCAGAGGGTCTAAGGGAAACTGAGTCTCTAGAATTGACTCGATTTCTGCTATGATTAGCCTCCAAAAGTTTTGGACTAAGTTACACCACCACCACATATGAGCCATACTGCTGCCTCTATGACCACATCTCCAGCATTGGTCTGATCTGTGATGGAATAGATGGTGTATTTTCTTAGGGGTAAAGTACCATCAGTGTAGGATTTTTAGATTGATTTCAACTACTGAGAGTGAAATTGACATTTTTGTGATGTTTTGAAAGATTGTTGTGCTTGTTTAAGGTAGAATAATTATTCCCAATCCCAGGTCATCTTCCCATTTTTCAAGATAAGGTGGAATGTAACCGGGGGGTTAGTGGTGAGTATTTTATATATCATCGAGAGAGTATGAGAGATCGGAGGTGTACGAGTACATAGGGATTCGAAATTTGTTAGTAGTCTAACCATATTTCTGTATTGTTCATGTTGTGAGATGTACCGATTTACTCTATGGTAGTTAAACCAGTTGTGACAGACAAAGGATAGTATTTTAAAGGGCCTGAGTATTAAAACTTCGCTGAGTCAGACGTTAAAAAAAACACGCTGCCGGGGGCGGAGCCAGCACTGAAGGAGACTGGTCGCACATAGGGAGAGCTGCTGAGCAAATTCCATAATTATCCACTAATATCCCCAGTTTGACCCCTAAATTAAGCTCACAGGCATTCCCTGCAGCCTCAGCGCACATAGGCAGCTGTATTTGAAGTGATAAGAGCTGTGTACTTTGCAGTTAGGATCTGCATGCTGGGCTACTTGGCATTAACGCCGTAATACTGAGCCTTCATACACCGCAAATTTCAGCTACGGCAGACTTTACCTGAGGTGCAAAGGAATAGAGGGAGCCCGGAGAGTCAAGCGTCTACACCGCACCTGCAACTCCGGTAGCGGAACACCCCTCGGATCTACCCACAGCTGTGATGGGGCAGCGCCATACAGTAGCAGCTAGTGAGGACTTAGCGCCATCTTTGTTTGGGCCGCAGACCACGTGGAGATCGTTAGAGAAGAAGCCTCTCCATTGCGTACTGCCCAACCAGCCAAGCACCTTCTACCCTTGAGGAAGGGTTAACTTTGCAGACTGAGTGGAGCAGAGATGGTAGGACAAATATACAAGTAAGTCTCAAAGGTCACACTGCATGTCAGTAAGATGCTTCCAGGCCTCTAAGCCCGACCTGACACCACCATCACACCTAAGCCTTAGGGACAATACCCATATGAATAATAGCAGGTCTCATTAGACTCTATTCTGAGGTTGAAAAAGTTTACGTGGGATTGAGTGCCTGTCCTGCCGGATGAGCCCAACTTTTGCATGAGCACCACAGTGTATTCAAGCCCACAGCTGATTTAATTAAGGGGAATAGTTGAACCTAGATTGCCCTTAGGAAGTGAGGGCCTGGATGTTAAAAAGTTGATCTCTGGTCCCTAACCCTATTTCTCTCACACCCAGAGGGTATAGTACTTCCTGAAGATGGAATAAACTTTAATAGGCTGCTCTTGCCTGTCCACCACTCAGTGTCACTACAGTCAGGCACAGGGGTATATGCCAATAAAAACATTCTCTTTAATCTGGGGCCGCACAGCCACAGCTACTGTATTTATATACTGGACATTTCTATACTTGCAAGCTTCTAGGCCCGAAATAATATGTCGCAATTGGTCAGAAAGAAAAACAAGCAGCCCTACCTACCAAAAAAGACAGTGATGGACCATTTTAGCTCTGCTACTACTGGGCCACACAGTGAAATTGACACCCCAGAATCACCTAGATCTGAAGCTTCTGAGCTTACACTTTCTGCTATGCAGGACATTCACCAATCTCCAGGGGCAGCTGTTACTCCTACATTTATCTTAGACTCCCTGAAGTAGCTACTGGACAAACACCATGCTTCCTTTTACAGCCAAAATAGCGGCCTCAACCGCCAAATTAAAGAAAGAAATTTCATCTACAAATGAGCGTATCGACACTTTGGAGAGAAGGCATGATGACTTATCTACTGAACAAACAAATATCCTGAATTTTACACAGCATCTCTCAGATTACTTTGAAGTGGTAGAAGACAAGATCGCTGACATGGAAGACAGGTCTCGGAGCAACAACCTTAGGATCCGAGGTGTGTCAGAGTCTGTCTCCACGTCTGACCTGCAGTCATTCCTGAAAAAACTATTCCACAGTCTCGCTCCCACAAACACTGAATCAGAAGACCTGATGGACAAGGCCCACCGTTCACTCAAACCTAAGGGTTTACCAGATGACCAGCCATGAAACGTAATAGTTCGCTTGCATTACTTCACTTACAAAGAGAGAATTCAGCGAGCTCATTTCCAGAGACCAGCCTTACCAGATAAATTCAAAAACTTAAAAATGTTTCCCTACCTGTCCATGCGGACACTACAAAAGAGAAAATTTTTCTCGGAAATCACCTCCACACTGAGGAAAAGTAACATAAGATACAGATGGGGCTACCCTATTAAGCTGCTAATTTTTAAGGACAATCAGATGTACACGATACTAAAAGTCTCTAAAGGGTATGAACGCTTACAGTCATGGCACTTACTGCCTTCTCAGGGAGAGAAGGCCCAGGCACCACACCATCAACTGAGAGCTTCAGCGTTGGAATGGACATCCAATGCTCAATCAGCTGACCGGCAGACCCTTTGTGGCCTACAAGAGCTACAACTCCTGAGAGGTCATCGGCTGACTCACAAGGACGTACTCATCACAAGCAAACTGTGGGAGCAGGTTAGACAGCTTTACCTCAAAGATACAGATCCAGCTCCCCAGAATCTTAAGCTGTACCTCAAAGATACAGATCCAGCTCCCCAGAATCTTAAGTAAAATATCTGACCTACATTAAGGAACTCTCTCTGATAGACATTGCTCCTGGACTTTTTGGGTATCTGAGGGCCCAGCTTCAATCTGACTGAACATCGGTTGATAAGTAATAGCTAAAAATATGCCTTTTTATTTTTCTTCCTTTCTTCCATCTGTGTTAATGCTTGTTTGGGAAATCTTATCTAAATAATTGGGATCTCATGGTTAGGCAGTCTTGTGCTTCAATCTTAGGTCTTCTTAGCTACTTAACTCTACCCAGGCAACACCCCGTTACAGTGAACTCTAGTCTTAGGGTACTCCCCTGTGGCCCTATGCCTCAAACAACACACTACGCTACTCCTTCGCCCGACCCCTGTAACATATACAAGTGCTTTAATTTAATGGGAGGTTACAGATGATCTGCAGCCCTAGTAATCTTCCCCAAGGGCGCGGGGTCTGGAAAGTGTGGACGTGGGGTAAGACTACTGTTTATGTTTTTTATTGTAATATTACTGTCTGCTCTATGTGTCAATGTTCATTTGGCTAATGTCATTTAAGGCAATTTGACCCCAGGATAAAGCAGTGCTACATCTAAAACATAAGCTTTTATAATTACCCAACCGTGATCACAGAGTATCTTAATATAGGGATCTTGATAGTTTCCCCTATGCCAAGTATGTAAAGAAATATACTATATTACGCTCTTGGTTAACCCCTAACTCTGTAGAACCGCCCTACTAGGCTGAGAGGACCCATTTGCCTGGCGGCTCTTTTTGTCTTCCTCCTGGATTAGGTGGGAGGGATTTTTTAGACAAGATCTAGCTCGCCCCACAGTCACGCTAAAGAATTAAACTTATCCCCTTGAGGGTTGAACCCAGTGATCACAGCTTACACTTACTTGTCATATCTATTCACATACTGAAGACATTCCTGACACTGTCTGTGTCCCTTATCGTTATCATACTCCTGAGTCCCCAAACTAGATGCAATAGGAGTCACACGTCAGCTATGGACTACTGTCCGATCCACAGTGACTAACAGGGATACCTCATAATACAGGGCAGCCCTGGGCTACTTCACTCACAAGATTCTGCTACTGGTTCAGGGTTAGTTCCTGGTCCAACTTCTATAACAGGGCCCTCTCCCATATAGAATACAGAATTTACATGCGGTAAGCCATTCACCCAGCAGGTTGGCCTACTTCTGGTAGCCATTTTGAGGAGCATTAGGAGTTTGTGCTTTTGGAGATTGTTCCTGTTACTAGTTTTTCTATATTGTTGCTACCTACATGCTGTTTAAAAGGTTGATGTTTCTGTTTGCTAATGTTATACAGTTGACTGTTGTATGAAACTCACATGTTTTTCCCCAATTGAACACTGAAAAATGTACACTTGTTTTTTTGTTTTGTTTTTCTCTATCACTTATTACCAATAGAGAGGCGAAATGGGCGACACCCACTTTCTGTACTTATCTTCTTAAATTCCCCTCTCCCTTTATTGTCCGACCACTTCTTACCCCGTGAAAATACTATTAGATGGAAGTGTCTACATCTAAAACTACTCACTTCTCCCCCCCCCCCCAACCAGTAATGAGCCTCTTTTTTTAGAGGGACTATCTAAGCAGTTTATCTTGGCAATACCGCAACCTTAAAAAAAATTGCACCACTCTAACTTAAACTAATTATACTAGTGTTGGCTGAATAGCAATTACCCATTTCCTCTGCCACTGTTTCCCTCCCTTTTCGTTCTCCCCCCTCCCCTTTTTTTTTTTTTTTTGTTTTGTGTCTGTACCTCAAACGATATGTCTCTGAACTGTACCTCCCACAATACAAGAGGCCTTAATACCCCTAACAAGAGAAGCAGGCTTATGAAATACCTGGCTCACGCCAAGTCTCAGGTTGTATTCCTCCAAGAGATGCACTGGACAGAAGGTACACCCATACCTCTGAAATCTAAGAATTATCCAGTGGTGGAAACGGCTTCCTTCTCAGGGAAATCTAGGGGAGTTGCATTAATGATTCATGAGAATATTTTATTTGAAAAACTAGAAATCCATAGGGACCCTCAGGGCAGGTACCTAATTGTAAATTAGATGATGTCCCATAAACTCTGGCATGTTATTATGGCCCAAACTCTGGACGAATTAAGGCACAAATTTTTAAGGCTGCTGGCCACACATAAAACTCATAACCTGCTTCTAGCAGGAGATTTTAACATGTTGCTCGATACGGCCCAAGATATGCGGTCGTCTAAGCTCAAACCTTGTGACCCCCTTTCAATCAGAAATGCCAAGCAATTCAACAATCTCATTGCCCAGTACAATTTGTTTGACGTTTGGCGCTCCCACCACCCCTCCTCCAGAGATTACTCTTACTATTCTGTGGTTCATAACACCTACACTAGAATTGACTATATTTTTTGTGAACCCCACATGCTAGACTGTGTGCAGTCAATACGCATGCCTGGTTGCATATGGTCGGACCACTCCCCGGTTCAGATGACCATGAGGGCTCCTACCTCAATGTCCTCTAGACCCTCTTGGAAGCTACCTGAGTTTCTTCTTTCTTCTCCAGCACAGGCCGCACATATACAAAAGGAAATCGCACAGTTTTTAGAAATAAACGACAATGGCCTAGTTAACGACTTTACCCTATGGGTGTCTTTAAGGCGTATGTTAGAGGCATATTTATTAAACTCAAATCTGAACACAGGAAACAATTAGGAGGAACCTTAGCCCAATTACACGTAACACTACGCAACTTAACCTCTTCACATATGGCATCGTTAGAGCCCCACATATTGACCCAAATAGAGACAGTTAAGTTGCAAATAGAAGTGTTGGAGACTAAAAGATACCAAATGCAGATGCGGCAGCTCAAACAAACCTTTTATGCTAAAGGTAATAAGGCTGACCGTTTGTTAGATAATAAATTAAGACAGCGAACTGCAGAGGCCCGCATCCCGTATATCAAAACTTCAAAGGGAATAGTCTGTCTGCCAGCTGACATAGGTAGGGCATTCGCCAAATACTTCTCCTCCCTATATAATTTAAAAAACTCCTCAGACACTCCCACCCCATCTATAACACACATACAAGAATTCTTGGACTCGCTTTCTCTGCCTGCTTTGTCAAATGACCAAAGGGATTTACTAGACTCTCCATTTGGTGTAGATGAAGTAAGTTCAGCTATCAAAACCCTAAAAACACACAAAGCCCCAAGCCCTGATGGCTACACTGCCCTTTTCTATAAAAAATTCCACACCCACCTCTCCCCCATACTTACCAGAGTATTCTCGCTAGCCAGACTCACTGGAACGTTTCCCTCTGAACTACTGGAAGCAATAATAGTGACCATCCCGAAACCTGGTAAAACTACCAATGTATGTGAACATTTCCGTCCCATATCTTTAATCAATATTGACATGAAGATTCTAGCTAAACTCCTGGCCTCCAGACTTAATCAAATTCTCCCTTCGCTAATTGACTGGGACCAAGTAGGTTTCACGCCAGGCAGAGAGGGACCAGACAATACACGACGTATTCTCAACATTTATTTTGAAGTCAAAAGAACGGGCTCCCCTTGCGCAACACTAGCACTTGACGAAGAAAAGGCATTCGACCGGGTAAACTGGTCCTACCTGTTTGAGGTCTTAAATAAATTTGGCTTCCCTGTACACTTTCACTATTGCATCAAAGCTCTGTATTCCTCCCCATCAGCATCGGTGAGAAGCCTAGGGTTTCATTTCCCCGCCTTCCTATCACAAACGGTACTAGGCAAGGCTGCCCTTTATCCCCACTAATATTTACTCTTGTTATGGAACCGTTGGTGGAAGCAATTAGGATGAATTCAGATATACAGGGGGTTGAGATTGCTGGGACAAAACAAAAAGCTGTTCTATTTGCAGATGATTTGACTATATTCTTAGGAAACCCATCTCATTCTCTCCCTACTCTTTTTCAATTACTAAAACAATTTGGTCAAATCAGCTTCTATAAATTGAATGTTAGTAAAACAGATGCCTACACCATTAATATCCCAGATAGATAAAAAACATATGCATTCAACTGGTCGAAGCAGAGAATCAAACACTTAGGCATATACTTATCCTGCAATATTTCTACTATAATTGAATCAAATTTCTACCCACTTCTTCAGCAATTTCAGAAAAGAGCTGAAAGATGGAACGTACCATGTATCTCTTGGTTGGGAAGAATAGCGGCATTCAAGATGGTATTACTCCCCAAACTTACTTACCTTTTTCGTGCCCTCCCCATCTCTGTTCCTAAATCCCTTATAGGAAAGTTCCAGCAAGTAAGCAATAGATATGTTTGGAAAAATAAACACCCTAGAGTGGCTACGAGAATTATGCAGCAGCCACTTTTAGGTGGGGGCGCAGGCGCCCCCAAATTAACCTTCTATCACGAAGCATCAAGATTAGCTCATATTCTCTCCTGGAACTCTAAATCCTCCAATAGTAAATGGCGGGCCTTAGAACAAGCAACTCTACCCAGCTCACTCTCACTAACTGATCTCATATGGCTACCCAAGCATGTTAGGTCCTCATTTGACATTCAAAACACCATCATCATATTTGCTCTCTGCTTGTGGGATAGAATCCACTCGTTACCACAGATTCCCCCTCACGCTTCGCCCATACACTCACTCTCGGGCCTACTTACAGCTCTCAAAGACTCTCATCCGTCGTTGTGGTGAGACAATGGAATTATTTGCATTGGCGACCTCTTCCCTAATGGGCGCCTAATCACTCTGGCACAGTTCAACTCCACTTACAACCCACCACAACTCTTACGATTTGAGTTCTGGAGTGGGGATTTCTAGACCTTCCTCTTCGAGAACCCACTAACTGGAAGAAAAGGTGGGTAAACATGATTAAAGTCCCTAAAGTGCTCTCAGTCTCCTATAAAGATATACTGAATCCTCCTATATTCTATAAATCAGCTTACACTATAGCGTGGGAGAGAGATATCCAATTCCGTGCAGAGCAGGAGGAATGGTCCAGGGCCGTTGCGCTCACCAGGCAGGCCCTTCATTGTATCACATTGCTAGAACTATACATCAAAGTATGTACTCAGTGACATCTTACACCTTTAAGACTTTTCAAAATCTCACCTGCAAATTCTCCTTTATGTTGGAGAGGTTGCGGGATGGTGGGGGTGCCAGCACACATCTGGTGGCAATGCTATAAACCCTTCTGGACAATACTTTCACTTAAATGTGCAAGCCTAGATCCCTTATTGGAGAGCACACCACAAACTATTCTATTCCACCTGGGCATCAAATTGTCTGCATCCCACAACGACCTGCTCAGTGTTAATCTATTTATGGCAGCCAAGTTGTCAATAGCCAGACTCTGGAAACAAACGACACCCACCACATGGAGTGACGTTACAAAAATAATGAACTATTTAGAACCTATAGAAAATCCAATTTTTACTCAAACAACAAATCACTCCTACATTCCCAGATTTGGGATAAATGGAAACAGGTTAAATAGACCTACAAAAAAACTCCAGTTCATAAATAAATAGATGTGATCCGCCCCCCCCCCCTTTTTTTTTTTCTCCTCTCCATGTCTTCCTTCCCTCTCCATGTCTCTCCTCTCCTGTCCCCCCTCCTCCAGGCTATTCCTGCCGACTGACTTACCTTACTAGATATCGGTTTAGTTTTACCTTCTTTTCTCTCCGCAACATAAACTCACCATAGTACGGAACATTTACTATTTACTATTTTTCTATAATTAGAATACTATGTAGTTAACTTGGGCAAATGTGCACATCTATATTGTTAACGATATTTGATGATGTAATGTATATATTTATTTGTGTATGTAATGCCTTGCTCATCTCATAATAAAAAAATAAAAAAATAAAATAAAAAAAAAACACGCTGCCACTCGCAGGTGCTGCCCTCAAGGAATCCTATGAAAAAAGGGGTCAGTTCTTATGAGTTGTGAGATGTCTCCTATAGAAAGTAAAAGAGCTTGTGGAAAAGAAAACTTTACTGGGGGGGGGGAGAAAAGTTAGCAGGGAGCAGAGGCAGCACTTTAAAAAAACAAATCCTTTTATAACTATGAATTTCACAGCTTTTTTGCATGTGCAGTATAGTTTTATTATGATTTCTATCGCGCACCTTAAATTGTTTCTTTCCTGCACCATTTTAAATACGAATTTTATTTTTTTCAGAAAATATATTTGCAGAACAATTTTATCAAGTGTTTTAATGTGATTAAATAAACCAAATTTTTACTACATATTTTTATTTCAAAATTAATTTGTTTTATATGATTATTAAATTGCGATATATTTTTTTTATGTATCGCCTTCACATACTTAAAGACAGGGTATTTTTATTGATAAAGATCACAACATAAAATTACATATTTACAAAAATATACAAAATATTTACATCAGAACTATATACAAAATAAATGTAAATATACATATACAGTATTTGCTAATACAGGGCTAGATTACAGGTGGCATGTATATGAGATATGAGGTCTCAGGTGTTAGGGTATTACATTTTTTTCTGCTTTTAGCACTCCATTGATGTTAACCGATTCACGATATTCAAAGTTTGGCTTTTTGGGTGCGCCGGGTTAGCACTCAAGTGAAAATGTTTTATTTTCAACTTCTAATCCGCTCTCTACTCAACAAGTGCAAAAAGCCTCTCTCTAGCGAAGTTAACATGCAAGTGATAACTTAAAGCACCGCTCCACTCGTAACTTAACCCAATGTTAGACCATTCCATAAAGTAACTTGACTTACACTTTATCTCCCTCCAATATACAGCCTGCATAACAGTCAAATGCCACCTTGTCACTTTCAATTTCAAACTGTCTTATTGACCACAAATGATAAATAACAATATAATTTATCAGTCTAAGAGTGTCTGGATTACAGGGAATATATGATTTCTTTCCTAAGATATGGAGAGTCCACAACGTCATCAATAACTAGTGGGAATATCACTCCTGGCCAGCAGAAGGAGGCAAAGAGCACCACAGCAAGAGCTGTTAAATGTCACTCCCCTACCCATAATCCCCAGTTATTCTCTTTGCCTCTGTCAATGGAGGAGGTGAAGTTTTGGTGTCTGAAGAAAATTGGATTTCTTTCGCTACAAGCAAAGTTTTTTTGGTTTAGCCGTAGTCCATGTTAATCTCTTCAGTAGGGTAGTGGTGGCTTTAAAGCAGTTAGGAACTTGTGAGGTGGGCCTTGCTGCGTTTTCCTAACATATGTGCTGCCCATGGTATAGAAGCCAGAGCAGGTTTACTCTGTTCTTTCTTTTTC
>CAJPDP010473534.1:0-10044 GCA_905336975.1 Bombina variegata variegata
GGGGCGGAGCCAGAGGAGGGGCTATATGGACAGCTTTTGCTGTGTGCCTCTTTGCCATTTCCTGTTAGGGAAGAGAATATTCCCACAAGTAAGGATGAAGCCGTGGACCGGACACACCAATGTAGGAGAAAAGGAGGACACAGACAGAGGAATATTAGCTGTACAGACTCAAGTGTTGAGGCTAGATACGCATAGTGGTAACAAGTCAGACTGCTAACAGATAACAATGTATGTAATACATACAACATGTGTTCCAAAAATTTGACCTATATAAAGGATATTAGAGAAATACTAGTCAGATAACTGCCAAAAACTACCCCCCCTTAGCTCCTCGTGCAGAGCACCTTACTCACTCTTTATACACACTATAGTACAGAGCCAAAATTGGAGTGTCTGACTTAATGAAAGGGAGAAGGAGCAAGCGCACAAAGCTGCAACAAAGGAGCAAAAATAATGTACCCCCCCCCCCGTGCGCCGCTACAATGCATTATAACCAAATCTAACTGAGTAAAGGCACAGCGCTAAATAAATATAGGGAAGCGTTAAAGGGACATGAAACCCCAAATTTTCTTTCTTGGATTTTGGTAGAACCTACAATGTTAAACAACTTTCCAGTTTACTTCTATTATTAAATGTTTTTCATTCTATTGGTATCTTTTGTTGAAAGAGCAGCAATGCACTACTTGTTTCTAACTGAACACATGGGTGAGCCAATGACTATCAGTACATATATGCAGCCACCAATCAGCAGCTAGAACCTAGGGTCTTTCCTGCTCCTGGGCTTACCTAGATAAACCTTTCAGCAAAGAATAACAAGAGAAGGAAGCAAATTAAATAGAAGTAAATTGGAAAGTTGTTTAACATTGTCTAAATCTTAAATGTCTAATTATGACTTTACTGTCCCTTTAAGGACATGCTTACCTATCAGATGGACTAGCCACATGAAGTTAACACTCCCAGAAATAAAAATGAACCCTCTGAATATCAGTCTAACTTGTCCACACTACTGTACAAACACTACACCCTCACACAGTATAGTAACTATTAACCCACTGCACTGTGTTGACTTAAAGAAATGTCCTCTGGCTATGCTATACATAACTATATTTACCTACGGATAGCCTGTCGGGAAGAAAGTATTTACCAGAGCTTTCAGCCCTCCAGTGAGCCTACCCAGCTGCAAAACTCTGCATACAGTATACAGCCCCTCTAGTACTGTAACTAACAGGAGAAGCTGGAGGCTTAAGGACCAGTCACAGTAACACCTACGGCAGGCTTGAGACTAAAGACTTCCACAGAAGACTTATATTATTCAGCCCAGTACTTTCCTAAGCCCTTTTTTCAAAGTTTCATCTTATGAAGGGAATAAGGGGTAAAAAACAAAACACCTTATTCAGCACCTCAAGCTTTTACCTGCTCCTTGGAGAAGCAAAGAAAAGACTGTGGGTACAGGTAGTGGGTGGGATTCAAATGTATGGTGTAGGGTGTCTTTGCCTCCTCCTGGTGGCCTGGTACTGAATTCCCAATAGTAAGGACTAGTAGCCTCTCACAACCTCTATTTTACAGTTAAATTAAGCTTTGAGTTATACAATTATGCTATATCTTGGATCATCACCATTATAAATTTATATTTACAAAAAATAAAAATAATAAAAATAATAATAATACCTTTGCATGTTTTATATACAAGATTTTATTTGGCATCGATCACACATTTTTGTAGTCCATCATTGCCATATATTCTTACAGATGATATTAAGGCCTTATTGAATACACTGCACGTATGCAGAATTCAAGTTAAGGAACATTTGACAATCCTGTTGCCAGAGCTTAACCGGTTTAGTGCAAGTCTGTAGATTTAATAAAGACCAGCTTTATAGTTCAGGAATCAGTTATAGAAAACAATAAAAAAAATAAAAATAAAAACAACAGACTTCACAATAGCTATATAAAACACAGTATACAATTCAGTGCTTAAATTATGTCTTCTGAATATCAGTGCAATAAGAACAGGGAGCATCTGTCTTCATGGCACAATCAAAGCTCTAAACCAAAATGCACACTCGGGTCACAGATAATTAGGGGCAGATATTATTTTATCTGTAAACTTTTCCACAGCAAAATTCTTTATTACAGTTTATGTAGTGTTTTGCTGTTACTGCCATTAGTAAAAGTAGTGTCTGATGACTGCTACATTAATAGTATTTCTTATGAACATCTATGCATATATGTGATGTGACCTATGCTATTCAAATTAATAAGAGAAAAACACTAGGCTAGCACTGTGACATAATGACCGAAACCCTTTTTGTACTATAAAAATATAAAATATGTGCAGAAAGTACTCTCTTTTAGTATATTAATCTACATTGTCATCCAGAACATGGGATTCAGAAATTTAATGCACAAACAACTACAGTGTTTGATCTCCTTATTGCATACATTTGCATCATCACATAACTGCCCTGTAGCAAATATTACTTATACTCTATGATGTGGCAATCTTGAGTAGCTATATCAGTTTAAAGATGTTTTTTCTCAAAGGGAGAGCTACAGAAGGATAAAGAGAATTACTCTACTTCTGCAGAAGGGATTTGTTTTGCTATGGGTATCCTTAACGGATGTCAAATAATACTTACAATCCTTACATGATTAGTATAATTCATATTAAAATCAACTGGGGCTACTTGGCATAACTATATGCATTGTTTTCTAATATATCTTGAGCATGTGCCACTCAACTGCATTGAACAAGGAGTATGCACCCATCAGTATTTCTGGATTTTTAAGAAAGAGCATTTGGGAAGGTTCCATAATAAAATAAAAAGTGGCATGACTGGAGGTGTATGGCAGCAGTATAGCATATGCCAGGATCAGCACTACATGCATGGGGCTAATCTCTCTGGTAATTAGTAGGTACTCTTCATGCACATAGAGTACCTACAAATTAGTGCCCTTATTAATACAGAGATCACACACCTGGTACGTGCACGTTGTACCAATCTGATGTTAAAATGTACCTGGCATTGCACAGCTCCAGCATACTGGCTACTGACATATCCCTCTAATTGTAGGAGAAAAGATCTGGGCAAATAGTGGCAGTAAGTTGGGAAAATGTGGCTCTCTTACCACCTGACGGATCACTAATCACAGCAGTCTGGTATGGAAGTCTCTGATATTTGAGGAATATGAAAAGTACTAAATCACAGTGTACTATACAGAAAGCTAAAAACATTACATTGCAACATCAATTAAAAATAGCATCATTGATAGGTTAAAAACTACTTTATAAATATACTTTTATACTTATTGCAAAAAAGCCCCGATTCTCTTTGCCCCAAACGCCACTTCATTTCTTATTTAATAAATATAGGCTACACTGTAATAAAGGCATGCTATCCACATTGGTGGAATACGCTGGTCTATTAGGTATCACAAGGGTCTCCAATAACAAATGACATCAACAAAACACTTTTTTTTAGTTTTTTTAAACCATTACTATAAATAACTCCTTTAAAATGTAACGGTTATATTAATGACAATTCAAATTTTGATTTACATAATTAAAAAAAATATTTAAAACAAAAATCAGTATTAAAAATTCACATCATTGCAATCTTCTTTTATACTTTTTTCCTGAAGTTGAGTAGCACGGAGGGCTCACTTGTCCACTACCTTTTGCTTATGCCAAATACTTCTGGCAAGTGTATAGTCACAATTTCATGGCTGGTAGAGACAAGAGTTTTTTTTTTTTCTTCTTGTTATCAAAACAGTAGTGAGATATAAAAATTAAATAGCGTATGCTGGATATTGGGAAGACAACACTTATTTAACTTCCTGTCTCTTGCAGCCTGGAGGTAGATTGTAGTTTGAGGCTCTTCAATCTATCTGGAGATCTGGTATATCTGTATGAGAAACAATATTTTCCTATAACAAAATACAAACAATACAATTAGAAAAAAAAAGCACACAATAAGTAGTTCCAAAAATGACAAATATCCAACTACATTTTATAAAAGGGGACATTAAACACTAAACAAATGTTAGACATACTTAAGAATTCAAAGAAAATATTAGTCTGAGCATACATGTAGTATTTTTAAAAGTTTCATTAGCTGTTAAACATTGACAAAATAAGTGTAAAGTTTTAGTGTCTATAAAACAATGGGCGCTGCCATGTTGTAACTAAGGTTACCTTCTCTGCTGTGGCCAATTAGGGACAATTATAAATAGGTCACTAGAGTGTGCAGCCAATGGCAGCGTGGAATATAACAGTGTTCTGCACTTCCATTTCTAACAGGAACTGAAAAGCTCACAATTTCAGAATAGAATTACAGGAAAAGGGGACAAAATAAATAATGAAAGTATATGGCAGAGTTTTTTTTATAGATACACAATTTATGATTTTATATTACCATCTAAAGGTGTTTAATGTCCTTTAAACACTAAATACATTTCCTGCGCCTCACTAATTATGGATGCCACGTTTTTGGAACCTAGGTTTCGCCTGCAGACATCTGAGGGAGAGTTGCAGAACATGTGCAAACACATCAACACTGGAATGGATTGAATAATTGATTTCAATGCAGCAGCACCCATTAATAGAGGGAGGCACCTCAATGGATGTACCAAATAATGTATTTAGTGTTAAATGTCTCTTTAAACACAGAATTGAATTCCCTATAAATGTTTAATTATGCAGCAGAATATGGAATATGCTTTCATTATTTTGCCTGCTTTTCTTGCAATTTACCTCTGAAAATTGTGTTTTTTCCCCAGCCCAAAGAAAAGCTGGTCAACCTGCAAATTTCATATCCCTACCCTACTAAACGCTACAGACAGAGCATGACATTTTAAAAAAAGTTTCCAATTGACTTCTATTATCAGATTTAATTAATTATTGATGTATTTTATGTTGCAGGGAATATCTAGGTATCTAATGCACGAGAACGTTTTTGGGCACTTGATGGCAGCAGCGTTTGTATAAAATGTAGGACATTGGTAAAAGCATTCTTGCAAACCTATCATATAGAGCTCCAGATACATGAATACTCCAACCTTTTTAAAAATGGAGACCAATAAAACAAAGTAAAAAAATTGCAGCGGTCAATTTAACTCCTTCCTATGTTTAACATTGAGTGCTCAAGTAAGTTTTCCCTGACTAGTAAGTGTGTGTGTGTTTTTTTAGGCATAGTCTCCCTTTAAATGTATAAATGCCATGTCATGCAAAACCAGGGCAAGGAAAATATGATGAGCATGCATGGGTCATGTCTTAGGCACTGTATATATGCCCTTTTACAGTATACAGCAGGGTCTTTGGGTATGTACATGAGAATATCCCTTTGCTCAAATGCGGCTTAATGTATTTGTTTAATCTTAAAGGGACATTCCAGTCAAAATTTAAATGCACATAAATTAATTACAAAAAATGCTTCATTAAAAGCTATCACTGTTTTAGTGTTAACATTTTTCTCTGCACGTGCATGTGAAGCATAGCTAGATATTGTCACTGCACCCACATTTTAAATAATGCAGCTGTGCAGATAATCACTGGGGCCTGTACCATGTCAGCAATGAACAAATTAAGTCATTACCAGATGGTATAAGCACCTTAGGCTCTCTGAGCAAGTGCTGTGCTTAAAATGCTGGTGCACGGTGCATACTTAAATACACTTTTAAAAACAGCTATAGCTTTTATTAGAAGCATTTTTGCTAATGCATGTATATTACAAAATTGCTTCTGTTAAATACCGAAATGCACCCATGTGGTTTCCAATTTTGGCTGGAATATCCCTTTAAATTTTCCAGCCCATGCATATTTCAGCTAATTAAACAAAAACCTAGGTTACAGAATTTGCTTTTCAGCCTATCAGGGAATGTGGGAGAAGCACAATTTTTATATAAAAGTAATAACTGTATAATGTCCCATTGTGTCCCACAGCTTGCTGAACTAAAACACTCCTGAGATAGACAAACTTCTTTTGCAAGCAGAGTATTATATGCTAATAAATAATAATACATTCTATCATCTGAGTTAAATAAAAAAAGCAGGTAAAATAAATAAAACGGTATGTTACAAAGAAGTTGGGTTTTTTTTTACTATGTGTAATTAAACATTTTATGAGGAATTCAATTTTAAAGGGACATTTGTTTCTGCTTGCTTTTAACTATTTAACTATCTTGCAAAGGGGTTAACCACATAGTTAAATTTAGCCCTATAGCAGTGATGCACTACTGAGAGCTAGCTGAACACATTTGGTGAGCCAACGACAAGAGAAGTGTTTAGCCACCAATCACTAACTAGCTTCCAGTAGTGCATTACCACTGCTAAGGATGTGTACATGCACTTTTCAAAAAAGGACATCAAAAGAACTAAGTTGATTTGATAAGAGAGCACATCATTTTGAGACACTTATATTCACTTCTGAATCGTGGAAGTTACATTTTAACTTTACTATCACTTTAAGTACCCTGTACACCAAATTAGCAGAACATTGAAACTTTTATGGTCTGTATCCATATCTGAGGAACTTAGCTAAGGAATACACACGCAGTGTAGTATATCTAAAGCACATTAAAAGTTTCAAAGTGATTGTAAAGTTACTTGATTATGCTTAACAGGATTGCATATAAAAACTAATTTTATTTTTTTATACCCTCCACCCGCAAACCATCGGCTTTTAGTGGTTATAATAATAAATCAGTGTTTATCCAATCCTATAGAGGGAAAGAAGAGCTTACGCAGCTTGCAGACAACACTGTTGATCCGGAAATGAAGTCCTCCGACAGAAAACGCTAACAGGTAGCGGACGGGGGAAGAAAAACTTTAGCAAACAGTTCCTCAGAATAGCAAGCACGGAGTGCCATAGCCAATGCGGTGGATCAGACCGCCAGACAAGTATAGGCAACAGAAAAACGGCAGGCACTACTCCCAGAACTTATCGATAAAAATACAAAATATATTGGAAGTCATTAAAAAGGTGTGCAGACATGGCAGGTAAAAAACATGCAAGTAAATTTAATCCTAGCATGCCCCCTTTGGCATCCATCGAGTCAGTAAGAACGCCCACGTTTGAGAATTGCTTGGGGGAAAAAAAGCTACTGACTCAACGGAAGTCAAAGGGGGCAAGCTAGGATTGGATAAACACTGATTTGTCATTATAACATCTAAAAGCCGATGCTTTGAGGGCGGAGGAATGGAGGAGGGTATACACAAATAAAAAGTAGTTTGTTTTTCGAAAATATGCGATTTCGAAGATATTGTTGAATGAAAGTTACCCTATTTTGCTTTCTCCTTACACATCACGTTAAGCATATCAAGTTACTTTAGAATCACTTTAAATATGAGCCCAACTTTTTTGTGATGCAGTATATGTACAGGAAGATTTCTGCATTGCACTCGATTGTATGTTTAAATAATGCTTTCAGATGGCTACTCTTTACAACAGAATCCTAAAAGAAAAATGTAAGCACTTTGCATATATTTTTTAATGTCTCTGAGGGCATCATGTTAACATTAAAAAGGAACACAAAACCCCAAATTTGTCTTTCACGATTAATAGAGCATACAATTTTAAACAACTTTCCCATTTACGTCTATTATCAATTTTTCTTTGTTATTCTTTGATACATTTGAGCCCATAGTGCTGCAGACACGTGCACGCTCCTGAGCTTATGTCCCTGCTTTTTAACAAACACAGGTGGACATGGACATACATATTCGCCCGTCTGCCCAGCTTCTCCTCTAGTGGGCAGCAATCTGCTGACCGCATTTACCATTGCGCACATGCGCACAACCCTGCCCTCTGCCCGCGCACAGCCAATCATGCGCATGCAGTTGCTGTCAATCTCCCCAGTCGGAATAAACCAGGGAGATTGAAACTCTCTACCTAAGAGTTGGAGAACAGGACAGGGAAGCAAAACAAAGCTTGATAAAAGTTGACTGCAAGTTCAAGTCCTGCATGGCAGCAGTTTTGAAAAAAATGTTACACATTAGCAAGAGTACTAAATGGCAGCACTATTTGCTGTCATGTAGTTCTTCAGGCATGTGCACACTACCTGTATAGATTATTTATCAATAAAGAATAACAAGAGAATGAAGCATATTTGATAATAGTAAATTGAAAACTTTTTTTTTTAAATTGTATTAAGAGAAGCTGTGTGCTTGGTCAGTTAAATAATGAGGCTATGCAAGGTTTTCTCCATTATACACTGTACTGTGAATAACTTACTCAGAATACCAATTTTCATTGACAGGAGAGTGAAACGTTACTTTACTACACTGTTCTGTTATACAGTAGAGTGCACATTGTCTAGACAGAATACCAACTATAAAACAGAAGGAAGCACAACTGAATTTGTCAGAAATACAAGCACTCTCAAAAGTTGCTTAGCTACCCCCTCCCCCAGATTATCATGACCCAAGCTAAATTAAGCATTCATTTTTTGTGGGTCTTGTAGTAACTTTGTATCTGAAGATGAAGCAATTTACAATTAAGAACTGAACTGTTTCAATGCACCCTGATGTAGTCCCTTCCGTATGAAGAATGTGTAGTTGGAAGAGAAATGAACAACAATAATAATAAAACAATAATAAAACTCTTTATACCCAGCCGCCTTGTTCCTGTAGCCACGGTATAAACATGTCCATGTATTGCATGCTGTAGCCCATAAGTGTTTGCACAGGGTAGGTGTTGATTCCAGCCACTTTTCTGGTTAACTCCATGGTCAGAGCTATCTTTGTCAGTTCAGAGCTCACAGATGCTCCATCTTCTTCAGCCGACACCTCTGCCTGGTTGGTAAAAACTTCCACAAGTCGAGAAAAGCTGCCATAGGACATTCTGGTAAGGGCATTTCGTAAGAACGGATCTCTGCTGATCTACATAAAAAAAAAAAAAAAAGGAACCATCACCTACTAATTGTAACCGTCTCAATAAATACCCTTCAATAGCAGGTAATATAACATATTATAGCACAGGAGATTACACAACATAAATAGTGATAGTAAATATTTGTTATTAACATGTAAAGATTTTTATTTTTATAAAAACTATAGTTGTAAAACAACTCAAGAGACTTGGCAATGTAAATGTCACAATGATGGGAGAACAAGTTTATTTACTTTGTCTCAGCACCTATTTATAGAGTTCTATAGACTCTAGTCTAGTAATGTTATATAATAGCAGCACAAACCCTAACAGAACTGCTTTATTTTTATACTGCACCAATGAACCAAATGTATTTGTGCATTAATCTACATGTTAAAATGACAGCAAACTTAATGGTTATTGAAAAAAAAAAAAATCTACAATTTTACACCATAGAATCAGGAGTGTAGCCTGTAGTTTACATTACTGCAACAACTACCCTGATTGCTTAGATGAGCGTTGGAGCGCATGTACATCTGACCTGACACAGCAAAGTAGACTAGATAAACCTACTTTAAGGGACATTGTACACTAGATTTTTATTTCCATAAATGTTTTGTAGATGATCCATTTATACAGCCCATCTGGTAGTTTTTTTTTTTGTTAGTTTTTTTTTTAAATGTATAGTTTTGCCTATTTTTAAATAACATTGTGCCAATTTTCAGACTCCTAACCAAGCACCAAAATTGAAGATGTATACTACTGTTTGTATAATGGGTCTTTTCATATGCAGGGGAGGCTCTGCTCTCAGCCCCCTCTTCATCAATAAAGCTAAATAGGGAGCTTCTAAAGTAAGTTTTTAAAAGGTTTTAGATCAGTAAATGTGCATATTCCTCTTTATAGTAGTGTCTATTACATGCAGTTATATGAAAATTGGTGTATACTGTCCCTTTAAAAAGGGACATAAAACCAAATTTTATTTCCACGGTTCAGATAGTGTGAAATTTAAAAAAAAAAAACACCAAAAAACTTACACACTTACTATACATTTGCAATAGCACTAGATGGCAGCAATCATACAGTGCTCCAGACGTGCACACAACCTACCTAGGTATGCTTTAAGAATTAAAAGGACACTGAACCCAAATTTTTTCTTTAGCGATTCAAATAGAGCATG
>CAJPDP010473593.1:0-11092 GCA_905336975.1 Bombina variegata variegata
TATATATATAAATGTGACAGACATCAGTCAATCCCAGACTAGTATATGTATACCCTGTGAGCTTGTGCACATGCTCAGTAGGATCTTGTTCCCCAGAAAGTGTGTATATAACAAGATTATGGAAAGTTTGATAGCGGAAATAAATTGGAAAGTGTCTTAAAACTGCATGCTCTATCTGAATCTTAAAAGTTTATTTTGAATTGAGTGTCCCTTTAACCCTTCCAAAAGGCATACCTGTCAGCTGTCCCAATTTTCGGGACAGTCCTGATTTGTGGCCACCTGTTCCGTGGCACTTTGTCTTGCATTGTAAACATTTGTCTTGAGATGTGGGCTTGGCATGGATTCCTGAATATGGGAATCAGCCGTGAAGCCATTGGGGCCGAATTATCACAAGCAGCCCCTGTTTCTGCACGAGACTTCAGGCTCGTCGGAAACAGCAGTTATGAAGCAGTGGTCTAAAGATCGCTGTTCCATAACTTGTCCACCTGCTCTGAGGCTGCGGATATCAATCCGCACAATCCTATACGATCTTGCTGATTGACACCCCCTGCCAGCGGCCGCAAATCTGCAGGGGGCGGCATTGCACAAGCAGTTCACAAGAACTGCTTGTGCAATAATAAATGCAGACAGTGTATGCTGTCGGCATTTATCGTTGTGCAGCGGACATGATACGCTAAATCATAAATTAGCCCATTGTCTTCTTTATATGATTGCATATTGTGCATCTGATTATCCTCATTTTACATTAGAGCAGCAAAATAATAAAATAATATATGTAATTTGGTTAACTAACAATTGTGAATCTACTACAGTTTACAGATTAGATTGAATTATACAATATTTAATATTTTTTGCAATTTAAATTGGGCGTTTTGAGGTGGTGTGTGTTACTTTATTGCTCTACTGAAAAAAGTCCCTCTAATGTCTTCAAATGTTGGCAATATTAAACACATAGGTACAGTTATGGGGGCCTATTTATCAAAGCGTCAACTGAAAATACTCTTGAATTCCGCGTTGTATTTGTTGTGAGATTGATCCGCCGTAGTTATCAAAGCATCAAGATCGGCAAATGTTGACATTTGTGACGTAACATACGATCCCGCGATCTCAATCCGACTCAGATCAATGCTTGCATCATTACAGATGTTTCGAATTTAGATTCGACTCTATTTGACCCTTTTCCCAATTTATCAAACATTTAACAGGTACGCTCGCGTGTATTCTGACGGAGCGTACCTACTTTGTATACATAGCACTACCTTGTATACAAAAGAAACTGATGCACGACGTTGCCATCCTCCTGCCATAAAAAAAAGCACTACCCATCTCACAGTTTAAACGTACTATCAGAAACAACTCTGATCAAGATCTTATGAAACAACAGATTGATGAGATGGAACAGAAATGTCTATCAAAATGATACAACCATAGGCACCTGAAAGATATCAAACAAGATGCGATCAAATCTGACCAACAGAGTTTATTATCACCAAAAAGTATGGAAAGACAAGACAGCAGATTGACTTTCACTACCACGTATGACATTGACAAGCATAATATTGTTGATAGCTTGAGACGTAACAGGTATCTAATAAGTACAGATAAAGATCTTCCCCTATATGGATCTTCTCCCCCCAAGAATTGGGAATCACAGGGCGAGGTCTCTCAGAGATCAACTGATACAGATTCCAGGAAGTGTTATATTAAAGATACGTGGTTAAAAGCCAAGTCGGGATGCTATTGTTGCTTAAGTTACGACAGGGGATACCTTCAGCCACCCCTACTCAAACAAAAAGTTCAACATCAAATATAGAGTGACATGCACCACCCAATACATAGTTTACCTTCTACATTGTGTATGTGGGTTATTCTACGTTGGGAAAACTGTGAACGACTTGCGGACCAGGATGGGGAACCACAGGTCCGCCATTAGAACAGCCCTGGAGAAGGGGACTTCTGATCAGCCTGTGGCCAGGCACTTTGCTCAAGCAAAGCATAACCATAAACCACGTACCACCACCAACCAGGGGAGGTGATCGTGCCAAGATGCTATTGCAACGCGAGACGAAATGGATATATGAACTGGGCACTATGGCACCACAAGGATTAAATGTCCATCTTGACTGGCATTGTTTCTTATGAAGATCCCTCCCATAATGGTCTGTTATGAGGGTCCATGTTTCTGTTGATGAGAGACCATGATTCATTTTTTACATTGGTTCTTTTAATAGTTCAAATTAGATTTTGGTTTAGATGGATCCTTTCTTGTTCTTTTAAGTACACAAGAATATCACACTTATTTCCTCATTTGAGATATTTATGCTACAGTTAGATATACGTGTATATCTTTTTGCATACTGCTAGATCCCTGCCTTAGCTCTTAGAACTATGTATCATAAATGTAATTCACTAGATATCAGTTGGAAATTATTGTCTCACATTTCGGTGATATTGTCATTTATTACTATTATTTGTTGTCTATAAGACGGATATAACGAGATGAATATTTGACATCTCCATCTGTCTTTTTGCAACATTACATCAAAGATATTAATTTTATGATTGTATATTACTCTGATTACACTGCCTTCGCATTAACTTTCTCCTATGTCCTGACTGGCTGCTTTAGATTATGCACTAGATATGCATACATATTTCAGTATGGAATATGGCATTCCAATTCTATCTACCCTGCATCTTGACGATTCTGGTTTATAGTACATTTATATGCCAAATGATATTGCCCATGACCTGTGCTTTTATTGTAACATATATTATTTCTATGCACAGCGGTTTGCCGAGTAGCGATACCACATGGTTGCCAGGACTAGCGGCGCCGCGGGTGGGTATGTCGGGTCTATTTAGGATTGGTAAGTTCCGTTGTATGTATGTTTGTTGGTTTGAGGACAAACTTTTCTATACTTCAAGACCCAGTGAGTGCCTTTCATTCTGAATTGTGTATATATATATATATCTATATATATATATATATATATATAAGTCCAGCCAGGGTACAGCACTCACGATAACTCATAAAATGTATTCTGCCTGTGGTGCACTTAAGCAAAATTTAAATAAAAAGGAAAGGCACTCAATGGGTCTTTTAAATATAAAATCACTTATTTATTTAGCCGTGACGTTTCGGGGTCTCCCCTGTGTCCTCAGACAGAACTTACAAAATACATTTACTCACCACCATTTAAAGACACCTTGTGACAAACGAAAAGCGCTGCTCATGGCATCCCGGAAGTTGCGGCTGACACGTGTTGCCCCATACACGTCATCCGTTGCCCCCAGCAACCAGACGCCGCCCTGCAGCGTTTCCAATACTAAAAAACAAAAACATATACAAAAGTGCACAGTCTTGTTATTCTCAATAGTCTCACACAGCAGTTTTTTTATGCAAACAAATTATCATTATTATCGTTAAGACCTTCAGTTATTTCACTATAGCTTAAACAGTCTAATGCTTTCATGTAAGTATTTACTTAATGCATCATTAATGACTGTCAATTCTACCACTATTAGTGAATACATCCTTCATGCTTAAACAGATGGCTTGTTATTTTGTTTTGAGGGAGGAAAACTAAAAGGGGAGAAAGTTGAAGGGAGATCATTAGAGTATGTACAGTATAGTCTGGCTACTTGTATCACACAACCTATGGGCAATAAGTATCTATCTTACTGCTGTACATATAGTTACTGATATTAGCTGATCATTTTATCCTCTCACATATAATTGGCTCTGCAATCTAATAATTTCTATTTAGTACAGACATGGCATAAGAGCTCACTCTACATAAAGCAACGCCAGTCCAGGTATACATTCAAACCCTGGGGTGCCACTTTACCAAGGGTGTATATCCACCTGGACTCGCGTTGTAGCAACAGTTTAGCCCTATCTCCCCCTCTAGCTAGAGGGGGTACATGATTGATTATAATGTATTTAAAATCTGTTATATTATGTTTAGCCATGGCAACATGCTGTGCCACTGGTTGGTCAAATGTCCTCTTGTTTAAGGCAGTTCTAATGGCCATCCGATGGTTGGCCATCCTCGTTCTGAGGTCATCAACAGTCTTGCCAATATAAAAAAAGTCCACATATGCAATGCAACATATATTCTACAAACTTGGTGGAGCAGGTTACTCTGTATCTAATGGGATAACTTTTGTTCTTATAAGGATGTTGAAATCTCTTTCCAGTAGTTAAGCTATTGCAAGTTGTGCACCCTATACAGCTATAGCATCCGGGCTTGTTCTGAAGCCAAGTTTCCTTGGAGTATCATTGCTTGGGATCTGTATGGATCAGTTGGTCCCGAAGTGATTTGCTCGTCTGTAACCTACTATAGGTGGTAGAGTATTATTTAGTGGAAGTTCTTTGTCTGTTTCTAGGAGTGGCCAATGTTGCTGTAGGCTTTTAATAAAGCCCTGTTTTTCCTTTGAGAAGGTGGTGGTAAATGTCCTTCTGTTGGCCATCTTTGCTCTGGTTTTGCTCTCCAACAGTTCTTGTTGAGTCTGACCTTCACTTTGTTTTTTACATTCATCCAGAATCTTTCTCTTATATCCTTGTTGTAGGAAACGTGACTCCATCTCCTGTACCTGTTCCTCTTGTAATTCTGCTTCAGTGTTGTTCCTTGCGGTCCGCTTAAATTGAGAAATAGGCAATGCCTTTTTAAGGGCAGGAGGATGGCAACTCTCTGCATGTAGCAGAGAGTTCTTGTCTGTGTCTTTGCTGTGGGAAGACAATTGAATAAATATCCCTATATTGGCCCACCTGTGGAGATTATTATGGAGTGGTTGACAGCATGTCTGGAGCTGAATTATTTCAGATATGAAAAAGATTTCTACCTCCAAATCGCAGGGACGGCCATGGGATCAAATAAGGCACCGGCCTATGCCAAATTATACATGGCTGAATACAAGACAACATTGTTCTTGGATACCAGAATTAAACTATTCCGAAGGTACATAGATGACCTGTTCATGGTGTGGACAAAGGATGATCTGGAGGCATGGTTCAAATAACTAAATAGTGTACACCAAGCTATACAACTTAAGATGTCCTATTGTCATGAAGCGGTAGAGTTCTTGGATTTAAAGATCTATAAGAAGGACAAGGGTCTAGCCACCACTCTATACAGCAAAGACACAGACAGGAACTATCTGCTACATATATCTACATATGATGTATAAGAAACAATCTAAACCAATAGTTGAATAACAATATTCGGAAGAAACAAACTCACGCTAGATAATAACAGTGCCATGTTGCACCGAAGATGCCACACGTTTGAGTGGTGGGCGTAACCATCTGAAGGTCAGCAAAACATCACAGACTGACACAACTAATCAAGTCGTTGCTGTGTAACACACGTCAGTCAGGTTAGCCTAGGATTCACCACGTGTGTGTGATGGGCGTTGATAATAGCGTCATCGTAGGGATGGAATGAAGCAGCCTATCAGGCAACATTGCGTGTGTGTGGCGGGCGTTGCTAGTTGTGTCATCATATGAGTTAGAACGAAAAAGCCCATCGGCTAAAACCTAAAATGTAAACATACAGGCATGTTAGTAAATATAGATCACGAACGAGCACAATCAATCCATGGACTGCAACTGTAAACTCTACTAAAAAGGGGGATATAATAGGAACATAATAGGTCAAAACAGATCCTCATTCAGTAATCAGGGTACATATACATGCTACCCTATGACAACATTTAGAGAGCTATATAATTTATGATGTATGGGCAATAGACTCAATAGATACTAATAAGGGTATGGGTAGAATTAGGATTACATCTAGATACATTCTAGAGATGTGTTCTGTACTGGTTAGTACAGAATCTATGCATAATATTTTGTTTTTCTATTTATTATGCTTATGTCCCACACCTTGATAT
The DNA here is from genome assembly GCA_905336975.1 of Bombina variegata variegata. Lineage (NCBI taxonomy): Eukaryota > Metazoa > Chordata > Amphibia > Anura > Bombinatoridae > Bombina > Bombina variegata. The sequence goes on from CAJPDP010473593.1 coordinate 5,902, forward strand.
TTATGGGCTGTCCTTCTCTGATTGGGGGTGGGGTTTAACACCTGTTATATACACTGTTTGTTTCTCACAATATCACTTAGTCTGATGAAGGGGTGATTGATCCCCGAAACATCACTGATTTTCTAATGTGCCAATAAAGCACTTTTTGCACAAATCCAGCGAGTGCATGCATTTTTTTGAATTGTTATTTTGCTTGCTTGCACCCTGGTAGCTGCTTTTGAAGGTGGGGGTGCGCTCTACTGTGGATATTATATTTTCTATTGCTGCACCCACAACTGGAAAACAGGCATCAACCATCCAGACATCAGAGAAGTCTACACATATTCACTTGTGTACTATACACTGGACACATTTATCACTGAGGTATCACCAGCACTTAGATTAATTGGAGCTCTTATTATGAATATGGAAGGAGATGCAGATGACACTGCTACTTTTGCATGAATATGGAAGGAGATACAGATGACACTGCTACTTTTGCATTTACCAATGAAGATGCAAGTAGAATTTTGTTTGAACCAGATGACAATGTGACGGAAAGTGGATCAGCAAACAATATTTATCTAGCTCTTCTGAAATTAAAGAAGAAAGAAATTGAAACTTTACAGCCTATACCTCTCGGATTACCATAACAAGCGTTACATCCCCAGGGGATTTAGGATCAGGAATACCCCTACCATAGGAAGAAATAATCCTGACTTCTGTCGTAAGTGGTGCGCTATCTTAAATAAGTGCTCCCTGGACCTGATTCTTTTGGTCACAGAAGAGGTGAGGGCACTACTGGCTAAGATTAAAGAAGAGATCAGACAGTTTGAAACTACCAAAGGTCTAATATTGGAAACTGACCAAACTGAAAAATGGTTTGATAAATTGCAAATCCAGGTCAATGAATACAGACAGGAACTGATTAAATTTAAAAACAGAAAATTGGAGACAGTCAATGAAGATTACAAAGAAAAGAGAATTTACAGATGGCTAACAGAACCTGATGAGAGGAGAAGACCTATGTATAATAGACAAAGACGACAATGATAATACACTAGGAGGAATATCCAAATGGTTGATACGAGCTCAGGCTCTGACTCTGACTCCACAGCACCTCTGGGACAAGTATCTACCCCCTCAACACAGGAGCAGGTTTTTCAGGGGGTCCAGACCCGCGCCGGACAACACAGAGGTGCCAAAGACCACACCCCAGGAGGGCTGGGTGGCACTGCACACAGACCACCACTTCCATCAAGATGACAGAAGAAAATGACATCATTGTTAACTTGAGTGACAGACCCCTGAGTGATGCTGAAAGATCATTGTTGACTAGGGGTCTCTCATTTATACCTACTCATCCATCAGATGATTTTAATACCTACATTGACATTTAGAAACACCAGAGAATATTGAAACTTAAAGATCACTTCAAAGGAGAACTTGGGGAAGATGCTATATTCCCATTCAGACCTAATAGCCAATTTGACCCTGTGAAAAATAACGCAAGCATAAAAACCTATACTAGACTGGTATCATCTGACCTAATGTTTTCTAAGAAATCCAGATATCATCATAATTTGAGTCATGAAGAAAAAGAAGCCATTAGGTCTCTTGCGAATTATTCAACAATAGTCATTCGCCCCGCTGATAAAGACGGGGCCGTTGTGATTTTGAATTACCAGCAGTATAGAGATGAAATCTGTAATCAACTGGCTGATCCACAGGTCTATCGTAAGTTGGACAGAAATCCTACAAAGATATTTCAGAAGACCATTGATGGGCTGCTGAGGAAAGCAATCCAGGATGGATATATTAATGATAACACATTTAAATACTTGAATACAGAGAATCCCATCTGTCTGATCCTATACACTCTACCAAAGATACACAAATCTTTGGAAAGACCACCTGGACGCCCGATAGTGTCTGCAGTTAGGCACCCTCACCTCAAGCTGCTGGACAAGAAGATAATAGGGAAAAGCCTGCTAAATTTTGCTCGATAGATCTGGTCTGATCTATATACACAGATCAATTTAAGGCTGTTAAATTGAATAACTTTGCTGCAAAACAAGCGGGCAGCTCCACCTACTGGCTATTTTAATTAGTGCATTGCTTTCGAAAGCTTTTCAATAGCAGTCACATGACTGAAAAAAAAGGTTGTTATTCTGAAACGGCGCAAATTGAACCGGCGTAAACCGAGGGCCACCTGTATACTTCTTTCTACAGCCTTGCGTGACGAGGATGTCCTCTTTCCTGAGATATTCTTCCCAATTGATCGAGGAATTATTGAATGGTCAATATTTGATGGAACCTAACAGCTTATTAGTGACGGCAGACGTAAATAGTTTGTACACTATTATTCCTCATGATCTGGGAACCCGAGCAGTACAGAAATCTCTACTCAAAACACCATATATTGGTCCTCCAAATTGATGTTTTGTTGGACATAGTGAGATGCTGTCTAGAGAAGATTTTTTTCTAGTTTGAAACCAACTACTATCTTCAAACATCGGGAACGGCGATGGGGTCTAATATGGCCCCATCCTACGCTAACATTTTCATGGAAGAATATAAAGTTAAGATTATGAAGATTTTTTTTTCGCCGATATATAGATGACCTGTTCTTCATATGGAATGGCTCTGCCGAGGAATTGGAAAGTTGGTTTGAAGAACTCAATGTGCTCCAACATCCAGTGAATTTCAAGCTTAAGTATCATGAAAAACAAATTGATTTCCTGGACCTATTGATCTATAAAGAAGCGGATAAGTTAGCAACCACCCTATACTCAAAACCAACGGACAAAAATTCCATCTTATTAGCCTAAAGTGCACACCCAAGAAGTCTGATAAAATCCATTCCAAAAGCTCAGCTATTAAGAACCATACGTAATAATACAGACCCCATTAAGAAACAGACCCAGGTGGAAGACATGAGTAGATGTTTCATCGAAAGAGGTTATTCCAGCACTGAGATTGGTAAATTATGCAAAGAAATGCAGAATTTAACACAAACTGATGTACTCTCAGCAAAGATGACATTGAAGAGGAATAGTGATGAAAATGAAAAGGTCAAGACATTACTCTTCACCACAGAATATTCCCCTGATAAAAGAAACTTTAATGATGACCTTAAACGTCATTGGACAGTTGTGAATACCGATCCAACACTACCCTTTAAAGATTATGGACCACCTATGATCACATTCAGAAAGGGTAGATCCCTTAGAGACCAGCTAATGCTGACAGACCCGGATCACTGTTACCTCAAAAACTGGTTATGTAACAAGAAGAAGGGCTGTTACAGATGTCTAGGCTGCACTACATGTAACTCCATGATCCAAGGGACTAAGTTCAGACATCCCCACATGAACCGGAAATTTGATCAAGTTCTACCTTATATGTACCACTACACATGTTGTATATCTTTTGAATTGTACTTGTGGACAATTTTACGTAAGAACCCTATACCCAAATGGACTGAACCATCAGATAGATTGGCAATGCTTTTTGTAACATAGGTAGGTTGTATCATTTCTATTAGTAGGCTAGATGTTGCACATTGAATCTGTCTACAGAATGGCCTCCCTGTACATTGTATCTATTTATTTATTTATTTTATTTATTTTTTATTTATTTTTTATTTAATTTGAGATAAAGTTTTGGCATACAAATAAAGTATTACAGCATTTTACAGTTGCATTCTAAAATTGCTTGCAACAAGGTACATTGAATGGGTTACATATTAAAATTGCATACGTAATAAACAATATTTGCTATGTATATGGCATATAGCTAGGAATATTTAGAGTTGCTGTAAAAAGAAGAAAAGAAAAACAATTCAACAGTACGCCTGTGAAACTTTTTTTTTAAACCTTCTTAACTTTTTAAAAGGCCACTCTTGGACCTCATACCATATGTAGCAAATGATAAAAACAGAAGGTTACCTTAACTGTAGGAGACCACTTTTGGGTCTCAATGTCTGGACCTCAGATTTTAGTTTTATTTTGCTGTATATTTAAATTTTTACTAACTGTAAAAATAGATGTTGAAGAGATTACACAACAGTAGGGTGAGCTTACCATTAGAGACCTAGGCATCATAGAGTTATACTGCTAAGGCATATGACTATTTTGCCATAAACTGCCTAAAAGAAGCAATTATATGAATCTCACTTGATTTCAATTTGTCACAAAGCATGGTATAGGGAATTTCATTCTGAAGTATAGTGTAGAGTTTAATTATGCTAATAATTAGGCCAACCATATTCGTCCTGTACATGGTGGGAACTAATTCTTGTTAAATCCAGTATGATTAAATACAAACTCTCAAATAAGAGTTAGAGAACTGTATGAGATAGAAGTTAGGTTGCAATACAAGAAAGTCAAATTCCTCTCTTACTAGTTAGGTCACAAGCTAGATAACAACTAGTAGATATATTTATAGCCTAAGAATTGGACATTAGATAGTCAACATCAATATTACAGGCAAACATTATTCCCAACACTAGAATACATAGATTACGCTTAACCAATCTTAATGCCCAGAACCTATAAGCAATAACATGTATAACTGTTGACTGGTTAGAATCTATAGAACATAGATATGTAAATATAGTATAATGGGGGATCATGGTAGCATAGGGCTGTCTATTGCAAAGTTGAGTGAGCTAATTAGAATTAGTGGAATATAGGTAAGCAATGAGGGAACCTAGCAGTTTAGTGCTGTCTATTTAAGAGTGAACAAAGATTTCTGCCCCGGCCGCAGGCAGGAAAATGGTAGTAACCCTCATGAGACAATATCATTTGCTATGTTCTGCCTAAATATATAAACATTTAACTGTACTGGTTCAACATCAGTGAAAATTGCGGCACCTTGACCTAGACAAAATGCATCTATGAACTATGTAATGCTTATTAACATGTTAATAGAGTGTAAGTTTGTTGAGGGAAAAATATCTGCCCTTATAACTCCATGTTGTGCACAACTGTACGTCCTGATATAATGGCTCAACATATACGAAAAGATTACGATTTGTGCGTTAGGGTTAAAAAGCAGCGTTGGCCGTTCCTAATGCTGCTTTTTAACGCCCGCTGGTATTACGAGTCTTGAAATGATAGGCTCACCGCTCACTTTTTTGGCCAGACTCAGAAATACCGCATATCCACTTACGTCAATTGCGTATCCTATATTTTTAATGGGACTTGCA
>CAJPDP010473618.1:0-22878 GCA_905336975.1 Bombina variegata variegata
GGTTAAAAGGACATTAAACAAAAAAAAATGTTAAAACTGACATACAATTCTTAACTGCAGGCAGAAAAAGCTTTGCAATGTGGATATCTTTATTTTTTCTATTTTCTTGCACTGTTTTTTTTTCTTGCACTGCACCAGAATAGTTGAAGAACAATAAGCTTTTTTTTTTTTTTTTTTTTTTAAATGACCCTGCAACATTCAATCTAGCCATTGCAAATTAAGTAACAGGTGCTTGTTTATATTTGCTGTAATTGGCCAGAGCAAATGATATAAACATATCCTAGGCCTTTTAAGGTGTATGTTCTGGCACTGCAAAACAATGCAAACTGTGCTAAAAAGGACAGTAAATACTTGTAAAACATTTATTTTTATATAGAATTCTAGGAGTGCAGTGCTTATTTACTGATATATAATATTCACATACAAAGCAATTGCTTTAATGGAAACAAATAGCTGATATTTACCTCCCATCAGATAATTTCATTGCTACTGTTGTTAATACAATATAGCAAATAAACATTAGGCCGTGAGTGAAGAATGGGGTTATTATGCTAATTATATTATATTTTGTGATTGGTGTCATAATTAAGAAAAATCACTCACATTTAATCTACATCTGCCTGGCATTATTAGTGACATAATAAGGACAATAAAATTATCTTAAGTAGCAGTCTTTAATTGGCCTACAAGTAAGTTCATTTACATCATCTATGATTATCACTTACACATTTGTGAAGCAGTTATACAAGTCTAGATATGTCCACAAATATGATGAGTTAACAATGGAATAATAATTATGTAAAATTAAATGTATTTGTTAAAGGGACATGAAAAGTAAAAATTAAATGTTTACGATTCAGACAGAGCATGTCATTTAACAAGAATTTTTATATATTTTTTTTTAGCAAATTGATTTCATTCTCTTGGTATCCTTTATTCACTAATGGGAGCTAGTATGGAGCTGAAGAGTTCAGTACAGTTTTATGAAAGAATCACTTTTATTTCACTTTAAAGTGAAAGTCAACCACAGCGTTTTTGAAACGCTAGGGTTAACTGTTGAAACAAATAAAGGGCACTTTCATTCATGAAGTATAAGATACTTCATGCAGAAGGCTCCTTTATTTGTTTCAACCGATCGACGTTCTTAGCTGCTACAGCAGCCCACGGCAAAAAAATGTTTTGCTAAGAGGTGACGTTTACACCTCTTAGCCAATAGCGGTGCGGTAAATCCAGCTCGCATGGGTGCCAAACTGGATTTACTGCATGGCTATTGGCTAAGAGGTGAAGACGTCACCTCTTAGCACAATATATTTTTGGGCCGTGGGCTGCCGTAGCAGCTAAGAACGGCAAACGATTGAAACGAATAAAGGCATTTTCTGCATGAAGTATCTTATACTTCATGAATTAAAGTCCCCTTTATTTGTTTCAACAGTCAACCCTAGCATTTCAAAATGCTATGGTTGACTTTCACTTTAACTACAATTACTGTCTTGCCCAAACAGACATTATATGAAACAATGATTTATAGTACTGATGGGACTTAATTTCATATGCTTTACACAAGTGAATTAGGATTAAAAAATGATGTTGATTTTTGTCTCCATCAATTTCTTTTTTTTTATGTAACATTTAACCCTGATCAGTAATGTAACCACCTTTTTGTTCTTGATTATTGGGATATGAAACCCATATTATTTTGTGATTCAGACAGAGGATATCATTTTAAAAAGTTTCCAATTTACTTCTATTATCAAATTACTTCGTTCCCATGATATTCTGTGTTAAAGAGATACCTAGTTAGGCATCTGGAGCACTACATAGCAGGAAATAGTGCTGCCATCTAGTGCTCTTGTGTATGAATAACATTCTTGCGAAATTATTTCCATATAGTGCTCCAGAAATGGGCTGGCTCATAAGCTTATGTCTCTGCTTTTCAACAAAAGATACCAGAAGAACAAAGACATTTTGATAATAGAAGTACATTAGAAAGTTGTTTAAAATCACATGCTCTATCTGACTCATGAACGAAAAAATGTGGGTTTCATAGCCCTTTAATTCATAAAATTATAAGTGCACCAAAAATCAACATATTGTAGGACAAAGTAATATCCAACAAAGTAACTTTTTTTTTACAGTTTGCACAGTAGAATATCTTTTGAGACTTTTAAATTTGCCTTGTATTCTGAGCTGCTGGTTGCCTTACCCAGCATGGGAGCGCACTAAATGTAATTCAATGGCGCAATTAGGCACGAGAACAAAGCGCACCTGTGATGTGCTTTTGATAAAACTGAGGAGCTAAAGAGGAAGAGAAGTAAAGTTTTTTTGGGGGGGTTAAAACGTTAATATACCTTCTTCTTTACAGGCATCGTTAAGTTAATGTTACATAATTCTGCACAATTATGTAACATTAATAACATCATTGACTGGCCCTTTAAAACAATATGACACATAGTTATTATTATTACCTGTCTATAATGTCCTTTGTGGGCATTAAGCACACATATATAGGCAATAAGAAAATGTTCTAACTCATTAGATTGTTTTCCTACTGTACCTTTATGTCCCTTTAAATTGCATTTGTAAATGTGTTATTGAAGTACTGAAAAAACAACTGAGTGTGTCTGGTCTTGACATTTAAAAACAGTGTGGGAGATTGCATCATGTAAAATCCTTTTCCTTTGGGAAATTGTCATTCAGACAAAGAAACAAGAGGCATATGTTAATGTATTGGTTGTCTAAATAGGTTTATATATTTTCCATAAAAAAAAAAAATCACAGAAATGAAGCTGACACAAGAAACATCTGGATTAATAGTTAACTGAAATGAATTTAGTAAGACAGACAGACATCTAGTCTAGATGTACTATACACAAACTACTGAAACCTAAGAGATTATGTTAATACACTATAAATATGAGCCATTAGGTGTTAAAGCAACCTAATTAGATGGCTAAAGGATAAGTACTACAATCAAGAGAAAGCTATGGGGTTTTAGGTGTATAATATGTCCCATTCACAACAAAAATTGCATTTTGTTTGCCAAAATAAAAGTATAAAAGAATTGCATTTTAACCTTTTAGCTGCTTGGCTGCTATAGAGTAGCAACAGGTTATTGTCATTTCTTGCAGTAAAGTGGTTAACAACTCATCCAAAACTCAATTTAATTAGATACTTTCCATGTGCCTGACATCCCCAGCTAAAAATACATCCATCAGAAACACTGCAAAGCTGTCTGCAATGTACTCAAAGTTATGCCTACATCTAGAAATGTCATTTATTCACCTACACTTTTAATGGAAAGAAATTACATTTCTATTGTTAATTTGTATGAAAATACTGTCAGGGAAGCAATCCTCAAAGCCATTACACAAGTATTATCAAATTAAAAGAACTCAATACATTATTAATGTGATATCAATTTATTAGGGTTGGCCGTGGAACTGGATAACTGCCCTCAACTAAACCTCTCAGGCTACAGGAAAAGAGAAGCTGATTTGTGATGTTTCATATTCTCTAGTCTTTCAGTCTGTGAAATATGAACCTTAAGCTGCAATTTATGTCTTTTCCAAAATAGATTATATGGCAACAGTTGAGGTAAACAAAAGAGATATGGGGAACCATACAATGTGGACAAACTTTATTACACTAATAATAAAACATGCTAACACTAGAAGAGATTCATTCACCCTTGGTAAGGGGAAATATTGAAGTCTGTTACAAGCAAGATCGCTATATCTACTCAAATAACTGTTAAATGTTTATCTTTCTACTGTTATCTGGCTATTGTATCATTTTTGTAGGGACAGTAAAGTAAAATTGCAATAAAACTTTCTAATTTACATACTAATTATGAATGCACAGTCTTTTTATGTGCACATTTTCGGAGGCACCAGCTCCCATTGAGCATATGCAAGAGTCTGAGTCTGTGATTGGCTGATGATTGTCACATGACAAAGCAGACAGGGAAATAAAAGGGAACTTTGAAATTTGTAAGAATAAAATCTGCTGCTAATTCAAATGCAATTTTTTTTTGCATTTTCTTTTTATTATGCATTTATTGATTATGCATTTCAATTGCATTTAATAAAGGGTTATCAAAGTAAAAATTATATTTATATATATATATATATATATATATATATATATATATATATCTCACAAGAAAAGAATACATTTTGACAAACTAACCCAATCTTATTTTTCAGTGGCATTACTTAAAAATAAATGTAAAAGTAAGCACCCCACTGAAGCCACTGATTAGCAGACCTACAGTATTTGTATGTTTTTTGTACATGTGGCACTTTAAGTTGGGTTGCCCAGCACTTTTGTTTTTAGTTTAAAGAAGATGTTAGGCATTCACAGTAGGGCAGTTGGTTAAAAATATAATTTGATGTTAAATTGTAACTGCAAGTTAAGGGTTTGGTCAGACATGCCTATCCATTTTTGCTATTTGATGATGGCCAGATAATTTTCAAAAATGGTACTAAATAGAATGAATAAACTAGAATCATTAATGAAACCATATTCTTAAAAATGAAAAATTCACTTGTAATCACTTTAGACAGAGTTTCACTTAGAAGAACTATCTTAAAAACTAATGGATATGTGTCATGTAGATGAGTAAATTAATTAGTTTGCTAATAAATCGCTGCTGAAGAATTTCATTGGATGTGGTAGGTACAAATATTGTAAGGAAATTAAAAAAATGCCCAAGAAACATGTAGAACTAGTATCTATCCTGGGGATTAATTAATCATAGAAAGGAATCAAAATCTATGCTTCTATCTATGTTTAATTGTAAGCCCTCCACATCTAACCAATTTAACTTAATGCAAAAAGAAGCAAGATAAAGGTTTGACTGCTACTACTAGTCTTTATTCTTACTCAGTCTTGGAGGGTTAGCTGCATTTCTACAACCAGATTTTATGAAACTGCAAGACCAGGCACTTAAATATCTTTATCATTATTTTAAATTGTATTATTTATTTCTAATTAATTTATTTATCGCTTTCAATGCAGTTGTATTTTATATGAACCATGGACAGAAGCTTACTGACTGAAAAGGAAGACTGTGGCTTCTCTATTGATGGACAGTGACGTCTCACAAAGCATGAAGTTTGTAATAGACCATAAAATTACCCTTTTTGGGGTAACAAAGTAATACTTTAAAGTCCCTTTAAATAATCATTGAAAAAGACAAACAATTTGGCAATTTTAGTGAATTGGGACAGTAATGAAATATGACAGATCTAATGCTAACACTGCTACTAATTATTAAGAAAAATACTTATAAACTGACCATACACTGGGTTGTAATATGTTTCCTGCTCTGGAGGAGAAGTTGTAAATTCTATGAAGAAAATAGTTGAGGGTCCAAATTTTACTTTAAGGCATGAAATAGGGGAAAGACATGCTAGAGGTGTTACATGTTAAACTAAATTGAGTAATCCTTACCATTCAATGCCACAAACGAATCTGAGAAAAAAGAAGAGAAAATGGAGAATTATTGGCATCTTTTTTTATATAAAGATGTTACTCAACAAATTTTAACCCCTTGAGTGGCAGAGGAAAGCAACAAATGAATATGCATTATTTGTTTGTTCCGCTTATTCTTACTTAATACTTATTCTACCCCTTGAGAGAATGTGTAGTACAAATACTATAGGCAGTGAATACAATTCAATAAAATTGTTTTCCCGCCTCTCCAACTTCACAAACAAAGGAAAATTCTAATGAAAAATTATCTGCTCTAGATTGTTAAAGTATGCCATTTGTGCATTACTGGTCATAGCTTGCTATATATTTAATGCTTTTAAATAGGTTAAACTCATAGATAAAGTTCTGCTCTGAAAACTTAGAAGTGATTGCTGTTTGCAAATGCCATTGCCGATTGGCTCACCAGCCATATTCTGCTCTGTAGCTGTGGCTTCTAAGTGGGTCTTTGCCTTGTTGTTTAATGCCTTTGCATGGGGTTAATGGGCCATTAATCTCAAAAACAAAATTTATGCTTACCTGATAAATGTATTTCTCTTGTGGTGTATCCAGTCCACGGGTTCATCCATTACTTGTTGGGAAGGAGAATATCCCACAAGTAATGGATGAACCCGTGGACTGGATACACCTTTACAAGAGAAATACATTTTATAAACATCATATTGAGGTAATTCCCCACCTCCATGTAGTCATTGGTGCCACCATGCTGAAATCTCTCTCTATCACTGCATTCCAGTCTTTATGTGTTTGCATGTGCAGGAACTCTCCCTCAGATACCTGCAGTGTAACCTACGTTCCAAAATGGGAGCACCATAAATAGAAGGAGGTGCATGAAATGTATCTAATGTTTAATGTCCCTTTAAAAGCATGAGGCCTGATGATTTAAAGCTCTCTGTGCGAGTTAGATTATTTAGGAGATCGTCAAAAAGAATTACAGAAAGGCAAATTTTATCTTGAGAAGTGTTTATCTATTTAGACAAGGGTCTATATGTGAAGGAGAGATACCTATATTGCAAGATAATTCTCAAAAAAAGCCAGCCAAAATTTGTGTTATTTCTCTCCATGCTGGCGAGTTTTTGATCATCAGGACCATAGTAACCTAGAGTCAGCAAGACAAAAATGATGTGCTCTTATAAAGTAGAATTTCTCCTTAAAGGGACAGTAAACACCTTGATATTTTTATATAAAATGTTTAGTTATGTATAATGGAACAATTTTGCAAACAATTTTCATTATTTATTTTGCCCAGGGGAGCTGCCGGGGGTAATAAAGTGGTCAGATCTCCAACCTACAACAATCCTCTCCAACCTACAACAATCTCACAGAATCCAGGACAGCTAAGAGGTCCTAAATTCTGTACCCAGGAAATGCTGCAAATTAAACGTGCATTTGTTTAGTTACAAATGCAAATGTGTTAACGAAAAATAGATATCTGTTTAATTTTCACAAAACAAATATTTGCACGAATGCACCACGAAATTTAAAGAAACAAATAAATACTGATGAAATTCATTAGTGTTCAATAGTTTCCTTTAAATTACCTTTGGGATGAAAAATATTTACCTCTAGCCTGCATGAGAGCCACACTGATCCTAAGCCTTCTTCACAGAGCCCTGGGGTACACTAATAGGAGACTAAGCCTCCTTAATGTAAATAATCAACACATATTCAGTATTCATTTTGTTTAAAATTAAATGAATACTGAATAGCACAGCAAATGAATATTTGGAAAACTAAATTTACCGAATATTCATTCTGAAAGATTCAGACACATTTTTCACCTGTGCACACTTCCATGCAAATCAAATAGGTGGTTTAAGAAATCTGCAGAAATTGAAAAACCTAAGTCACAAATTTTGCTTTTTTTTGTCCTCTTGAGGGATCATGTGAGGAAGCACAATTTTAACTGTTTAATGTGAAATGTTCCCTAAGCAACTTCCCCGTACACCACCTAATTTGCCCTGTGATTTTTACTACATGAAAATCAGGACTAAAAATATCCTCGGTTTCCTTTTTTTTTGCAAACATTAAGATTCTTTTTCATCTCCAACACACAATGCTAGAATTCTTTCACCTATTTACTGCACAGTTTTTTTTTGCTGTTATTATTGCAGGTAATGTTGACTTTGGGAATTTAGAAGGCTTATTGCACCTAAACTAAACACAGGGCTGATTCTTTGCTTACTTTGGCAGTCTCCTAAGCTGTCAGTATTGCCATGCTCCACGTCCTGCTCAAATGCTACTCTGTGAAGGGAAAAAAAGAAACACAGATTTACAAACCCCAGCACACAGTCTTCCTGCAGTTGCTGTAAAAACATCAAAGCTTAATGCTCAGTTTGCACTGAAGAAATTCTTCAAGTCAGGAAACAAAAATGCATCACAAAAAAAACACAAGCGGACAGAAAAAAAAATAATGACTAGGGAAACTTTCCTTATAAAAGCAGCGGTAATAGTACCTAGACCTTTGTTTTCTTTACTTTGATAAATTAAATAAAACAAGCATTATTAAATTATGTGCAATATTTTTCAAGTGTGCTAAGCATTACATTATTATGACTGAAACCTGTTTATCTGGTATGATATTTATTCTCACAGTAGATAAGAAATGTACCACATGATAATTTTTATTTATTAAATTTAGAATGCTTCAGGTAAAAAATCTAACTAAGCTGCCATAAAGTGTATGTAAATATTTTATTCCCACTCCCCCCAAAAATAAACAGATACTGCAGTATGCTTTTTTTTTTTACTAATGCTCATTGTCTGATAAGGAGAATGTCCACAGCTATAATGATGGAAAAGGGCTTGCTTCTGGAAGACTGACTTTATTTAGGGTAGGAACATACTGTAGTATGTATTGAAATTCCCTCTTTAAAGGAACATGATACCCAAATGTTGAAGCACTTGAAAGCAATACAGCATATCTGTGAAAAGCTGACTAGAAAATATCACCTGAACATCTCTATGTAAAAATGTCCTCAATAGCCAAATTCCATTTCAAAGATATTTTAAGTAGCCACTCATGATGTTAGTCACAGGACTTGGAAGGGAGCATGTATCTGTCACAGACACATTCATGTTAATTCCCTCCTCAGTTTAAGGAAGTTTACTATGATCTCACAAGATCACAGTATGACATCAGCACTGATTAATCTGATTGGCTGTTTCACAGTACAAACTAGAGGGCGACAGTACCAATATAGAAGGTATCAGCCAGCATCTGACTACTCCACTCCCTCCACACAGTTAGGGGTTAATAGCACAACAAGTAGGGATGACAAACTGGTACAATTAGAACAGGTTTTTCAGATGGGTCAACATACACGGGAAGGGGGGGGCATGAACATGCAGTTACCCCAACAGGGGAGATATCCATTACGGCAGACTCGTGCCCCCTCCAAGTACATACCGTCCTAAACCTGTCTAGCCATGTCCTGTCACCACATGAAGAGAGGGTGCTGTCGCTTGGTCTTGATTTTGTGCCCACAGTAAACTTTAATCTGTTTAAAACTATGCTTGACTTGAACAGGTTTATCGGTAATATCACTTTACGTAAACACTTTTCTGACACAAGCCGTGACCAAGTGGGGGCACCCTTTGAGAACTCTGTATCGAGGGATGTACACCATGAGTTGGATTTCCTGGAGATATGCGACCTGATTGCTCTGGGGGAGTTGGAGAGAGAGGGTTCACGAATGGCTGATGAATCCAACCCAGTAAGGGTTAAAATATAGAGAAATCCCTCTACCTTCTACCCCATCCAGAGTAGGGGAAGCATAGTAGAGACTTTCTACAGAAGAGTAGAGTCAGACTTGAGACGTTTATCTCTTTCTCAGATGAACCCCAGCAAAAACATAACTAGGAATGAGCAGATGGCTCTTAAATCACTGGAGCAGAATGTAAATATAGTTATCAAGCAGGCGGACAAGGGGGGCTCTGTAGTCCTCTTAAATAGGGCTGACTATATTAGAGAAGCCCTAAGCCAATTGGACGATATGGATAACTATGAACATTTAAGACAGGATCCAACTAATAGATTCCAGCATGAGCTTGTGCACCTTTTGGATGGAGCGGTGGAAGATGGTCTCATTGATGTTAAGACCTCACAATATTTGTATGTAGAACACCCGGTGATTCCCCTGTTCCACCATCTGCCAAAGGTGCACAAGTCCCTGGAAAATATTCAAGGTAGACCCATAGTCAATGGCATAGGGTCTATGCTGGAGCACCTTTCCGAGTGGCTGGATGGTGTTTTGCAGCCACTGGTAAGATCTCTTCCCAGCTACACCAGGGACTCTAAACAGGTATTGAATCAGGTGGAAAAGATACAGTGGTCACGGGATTTTGGGTGGCTCACTGTAGATGTGGTCTCATTGTATTCCTCTATACCACACGTGTGGGGCTTAAAAGTGGTAGTCTATTTCATGGAGAATGGGACCACACACAGTGAGCCATTCAGAACCTTTGTACTTGAGGTTACCCAATTCCTTCTGTCCCACAACTTTTTTCAATTTGAGAGGGAGTTCTATCTGCAGAGGTGTGGGACCGCCATGGGGGCGAAATTCGCACAAACGTACGCCAACCTGTTTATGGGTTGGTGGGAGCGGTCCCACATCTATGCAGATGGAAACCCCTTCAGGCCTGCCATTAAGCTATATCTCCGATATATTGATGACCTGCTGTTCATCTGGCAGGGTGATAGGGATCTGGTGAGTAATTTTGTTGACTACCTTGGGGCCAATGATTTGAACCTACGCTTTACATCTGAATATAGTGGGGATATGGTGCATTACTTGGATTTGGAACTCAGAGGGTGGCCCTCAGGTAGGGTCACCTCAGAGTTCTACAGAAAGCCTATATTAGGAAACAGCCTCCTACATGCGAGGAGCTGCCATCTGAGACATATGCCCCACTCTGTGGCCAAGGGCCAATTTGTGCGGCTTAAAAGAAATTGTACTTTGCCTCAAAGTTATGACAAACATGTAGATGACCTGGAGAAGCGTCTGCAGCAGTGGGGCTATAGCAGGAGGGTCATTAAAAGAGCCATGAATGAGGTGCAACTCATGCCTAGGGAACATCTTTTGAAGGAGAGAGATGCCCCTCATAAGAACTCAGAGAATGTGTAAACTTTTGTAACAGACTATTCGGCCCAATATAGAGAAATCTGTGATGTGGTCCGTAATCATTATCATCTGTTGGTGACTGATGATGCTCTTGCAGAGATGGTAAAGAAGGGTTGTAGATTTTCCTACAGGAGGAATAGATCCATAGGAAATTTGATCTCTACTTCCCAATTAAAGAAACCGGGCTCTGCAACAGCTTCAGCATCCTCTTGGCTTAGACACAAAGGTACCTACAGATGCGGCTATTCGCAATGCAAGGCATGCGAATATGTTCAGGTTGGATCCGCCTTCTCTTCTGTGGTGACAGGGGAGACCTTTGAGATTTCCTCTTGCCTTAACTGCAGATCTTCTTATTGCATTTACTTGCTCTGGTGTTCAGCCTGTGACCTTCAGTACATAGGGTTCACCTCACCACTAGGGATGTCCGCTCAAGGATACGTGAACAATCTGTCCACTATCCGAGTGGGTACAAGTAGTACACCCCTTGTAACCCATTTTGTCCAACAACATGATAAAAATTGTCACTCTCTTAAATGAATGAATATTGAGAAAATACAACCTCAAAAGAGAGGGGGTGATCGCTATAAAATTTTATCAAGACAAGAAATGTACTGGATATTCAGGCTCCAGACTAAGAGACCACTGGGCCAGAACTCCGAGTATGATTTTATTAACTATTGGTCATACATACTTGAGTAAAGACCATCAATACCATAGTTTTACTTATTTAGGTCACCCTACCCTCTAACAAATTTATCAAATTATCTATTGAAATTTATCTATTTAGATATATACTGGCCCTTTTAAATAGCATGAGGGAATAGTGTCTAATGATTAGGGTGTAATTGAATGTATATAGTTTTTATAAGACAACCATCTACATAACATCTGTTGTGGATGTTTCTTTCCTTACCCCTGGTCCCTATGGACTTCTGAATATCTAAAGACATCCATGGTCATTGCGTTATATTCATATTCATATATTCTAATGTGTATTTATATAACTTTTCTCTACAGTCACATTGAGTAATAGTTGTTTAAATTTAAATTGTAATGTATTTATACATATTTTGAAGTTGCAAAACAATTTTTTGTAAGGGCATTGAACTTATTTAGGTGTATATAAGTTGATATATATATATATATATATAGCTACATTATATTGTTAGCACTGGCTAAGTATATACCTTTCTATTTACATGTTAACCCCTGTACCTTTAAATTTTGATTAGTGGTTCTACCAATGGGATTGGAACACTAGGTTTTTAAGTTGGATTGTCATTTACAATCTTAAGGACTATAAGTACGGCTCCTTTAGCCGAAGCGCGTCAGTCTGTTTCAGGGGCTTATCCCACTCTCTATGTACTGAATTTTTAACTTTCATGTTCAATAAAGTCTAAATTTTATTTTATTATTTTTTTTAAAAAAAAAAAAAGAAAAAAAGGTGCTTGGCAGACTTTTTTCTGTTTTTAATAACATGCAGCTGACAGTAGCTGAAGCATAGCCGTTCACAAAGCACTTACTATTGTGAGCTGAAGAAACTTTGGAGGTAAAATAGTGATATGTTCTTGTCATCTTTTTACAGTTATGCTGCATTACTTTCAACTGATGAAGCATATGGGTATTATTTCCCTTTAATTGTAATTGGAATTATGCTAATAACACTAATAACTTTTCTCTGAAAAGTTTACTGTCATGTAAGTCAAATAAACTAATTAGATAGTGTAATCATTTCTAACGTACCAAACATTGATCTAAACCAAATGTACCTTGTTTTACATATGACTAAATTGGGGGCAATAATTCAGCAATGGTTATGTACATGGAGTAGTACATATATTTTCCAGCAACAGAACCAGCTTCAAACCATAATAAATGTGAGTACAAGGACTATGTCACGTGTCATCCTTGTAGTTTCTGACACATGGCAGAGAACTGATCTGCGTTATGTTCTTGCACAGTGATACAGAGCTTTACTGCAGTCACTGCTGACATGGAATCTTGTTCAGATGTATGAATGATATTTTTGGGATTATGAACATAATCCAGCCAGATGTCTGTTCTATCTGGAAAAGTTTGCTCTTAATTTAGTAACACAAGTGAAGTCAACATGAAAACTGTTCCCAATTATTATTGCTTCCGGTGAACAACATTAGATTCTGCAGTACTTAAATTTAAATATTATATTAAACCTCAAATATAAACATCAAATAATTCCGGATTTTTCATTCACCAAACAAAATAAGCAGATGCCTAAGGGGTCTTTCACTCAGAAAGGCACCTGCTTGGCTTATCGACAAATTCACTTTTTCAATTTACTTCTCAATTAATTGAATTAATTCCATTTGAGGCTGTGTTGAAAAGGATTATTCTTAAAGGGACATGAAACCCAATTTTTTTTCTTTTGTGATTTTGAAAGAACATGTAATTTTAAACAACTTTTCAATTTACTTCTATTGTCTAATTTGCTTAATTATCTTGATATCTTGTGTTGAAAAGCATATCTGAATAGGCTCAGTAGCTGCTGATTGGTGGCTGCACATAGATACCATGTGTGATTGGCTCACCCATGTGCATTACTATTTCAAAAAATATATAAAAAATTAATCAAATTAGATAATATAAGTAAAATGGAATGTTGTTTAAAATTGTATTCTCTATCTGAATCATGAAAGAAAAATGTTGTGTTTCATGTCCCTTTAAGCAAAGATTTGTTTATAAGTCTCTACTAATATAGTATGATAGTACACATTCCTGTCCCTAAAGAACCTTAACATTTAAATTTGGTGATTGGTAATAATGTTTAATTTGTAATATTGTATTAGCATTTTCAGTACCATTTGTTCATATATCAGGTTTATCATAATAATCGTGCCTTTTTTCATATAGTGCTCCTGGGAACTTTTAGTAATTATCAGTTTTGAGGCAACCAGGCTGCCATTGCTTTGCCATTTATGACATTATACAGGTAGAAAACCCTTTATCCTAACTGTTTGGACCAGAAAAGGTTTGGATTTTGGAATAGTTTGGATTTTGGAATATTTGCATCTTTAAAATAGGACAGTTTGTAAAGGAGGATGGAACCAAGTGTAAACAACAATATCTTATGTCATTTAGGCAATATTTACGTCATAATACAATTTATACATGCAACCTAAATGTAGTTTTATATCAATTTAATTCATTTGTATACATAATACCATCAGAAAGATAGTGCAGTACTATAAACAGAAAGATAATGTTTGATGTTTTAAATAAATATAGACCATTATTTGCATTTAAGAACACAAACAACTTAAAGGCTGGGAAAAAGTAAAAAAAAAAAAAAACATATGAATTAAAAAGTTTGGATTTCTGGATTTGGGGATTTGTACCTGTATTTAATGTATGTAATACAAACAGCCAAAAATGAACATATTAAGAATGTATAGTAACTAAACACGTACTGCGATATAGACACCATTTAATATAAGAATGTTCTGAAATATCTATATCTATTTTAACCAAACTTTTATAAACATAATTCCCCAATTAGTCTGCTAAAAATAAATAGACTCAAAGAATAATTGTTGATTTGATTGCATATTCTAATTGTCAAGTTCTGCTTTTATTTATTAAAGCTGTATTGTGAGCAAAAACAAGTTCCTTACTCAAAAGCCAATTGTCAAATTCTAAAGGTTCTTTCTCAATTTCCATAATTACAATTTGCTGGAATGGAGACTCCTGACAGCCAAAGGCAACTTCATGTTGTTAAGAAATGTATTCCCCTAAAATTCTTTGCAGATTATTTCAATGGAAAACACAGAGTCATTGTGCTTCACTGACTGTACACTATTTGTTTGATTATTTTGATTGTAATTACCACTGTATAATAGCAGTAAAAGCTCCAAGAGAAAAAGCCAATTGCTTATTCAATTAAAGCGTTCACTGCCGTAATCTTTGATATAGTTATCTGCACTGATTTGTGTCAACTTACTTAGTACCAGGTGACAGCTGTGAACATGTTCCCGCTTCTCGCAACCAAACACAGTATGGGTCTCTGGAAGCAATACAAGTCCTGCATAGAGAAACAAAGCACTGAGAACATAGAATGATTACTGTATCCCACTTAACCCGTTTGTTGATAGAAGTGGAAAATGAAAAAGCTAGTGGCACAGATGTGAGTTGTTTATGCAGATGCACTAGAGTACTGGAGAATGGATCGATGTGTGGACATGCAGTAACGTCACACAGAGATTGCATGCAGAATTATAGAGTCATTAAGGGCAGAAGGCCGATACATACTTTTTGCACTTCATGTGTCGCTCACATCTTGCCAGCGGGACCCATATAACACAGGTGGAGAAAGCAACATAAAGAGAGTTGCTTTGTTTATCAAGCTGCATGCCAATGATTCTCTTGTCCTCTGCCCCATCATAGCTACACCTAAATGAAACAGAATACATTTTTCTTAGCCACTGTTGCATTGAATGTCAGTTTTATGGAAAAGCATTGACTGCTACATATTAAAGGGATATGAAACCCAAGCTAAAGACATAGCATACCATATTTAAAAAGTGTCTAATTTACTTCTATCAAATGTGCTTTGTTCCCATGATTGTGTGCGTTGAGATACCTAGGTAGGCGAATGGAGCGCTGGACAGTCCAATATTTTATGTTAAAATGATACAAAGAATTAAATAGAAAAGTCAAATTATATACTGTGGATGCATATTTACTCGATTCTGTGTTATTTACTATTAAAAAGAACAATTAAAATGTTACATATTTTTCTCACATGTTAAGCATTATTACCAGTTAATCAATAAACATTAATGTTAACATTAATGGGTTGTTTTATTTTATAAAACAAAGGGCAATTGATAGTCATGAGTTGGGGCAGAGAGGGGACTATAATGTCCTCAAGCATGTATGTACGTTTTTAGAGTGTTCATATCTGAGCTGTAATATTTGACAAATGACAAATGACAGAAAATCCCAAGCAAAATAAGTGCTATTCCCAGTAGCAGCATTGTAAACAACGCTTAAGCAGGCATACAATAAATTAACAGAAGGTCAGGGACGTACTTTTCAGAATTGTACACATTCATTTCCTCTAAAAACAAACTATCGCTTAGGAAACCACTATATCCTGTCCTCGCCAGAAACTTGAGAATTATTCCTTTTTCCGATCCCAGGAAAACCACTGTGTGATTCTGATATGGTCCAGCAGCCGTGTCAACAGCAATTTTGGTTAGACGATACCTAGGATGTGCAACAAACATTATTCATTATCCTGTTATTATGCATTTATTGCATTTCTTCCTTTAAATCATAAAGATATTTTATTACAATTATCTTTATACCAAATATAGTTTGCATAGTTAGTGAGTGATAAACAAACATTTGAGTATATTGGAAATTAACTCTTTAATTGGCAAGGAGTTTAAGAATATTTTTGTTATTAAAGCTCAAGAAAGTAAATATTGACTTTCCTGATTAATACTAAGCATGCAATAATAATACTAAGTATGCACCAGCTCTTACTGAGTATGTGCAAGAGTTCACAGCATATACCTATATGATTCTGTTATTGGCTAATTACTGTAAAGTGATTGGGGACTGGGAAATTAAAGGAAACTTTGAAATTTGTAAGAAAAAATCTAATGCACATTTGAAATTCAAATTATAATTATCAGTTATTTGTAGAAAACCAACAGATTCCGCAGTGCTATAAACATAGGTCTAATGTGGAATTTAGCATTTATGGGAGACAAATGGGTAGAGGGCCCTGCCAAGAGGTTGCACTGTTGTAAATCAGCTCTCATGAAGGTGATCTACAAAGCATCTGGGCTCATAGGCTTACATGCTAAGGGGGTTCAGGGGATGAACAAGGAGGAGAGGAACTAAATTAAAAAAACTAAATTTAATAAAACAATTAATAACAAATCAAAAATCTAAATTCAAATAAAGTTTATTGCATAGTCTTTTTTATTATGCAATTATACTATGTTACATGGTCCTTTAATGAAACAACAATTAAAACAATGGTTTAAAACAATAGATTTCAAATGTAAAATGAGCAAAGTCACATGAGATCAATTTATGTATTCTTTCTTCCAAAACATTAAGAGTTAAGTTAATAATGAAGGATCTCCTGATCTCTTCTGTCACTAACATCTGGTTTTAGTGCAGATAAAATGACATTTCATCTCTTGAAAGTAGCCTTGGGACTTCTGTGGCATATGCCCTACGCTCATCATTTGAGGTTGGAAAAGTGCCAAGTACAGCAAAAATGTTTACAGACCTTCAAAGCACCTGAAACATGTTTCTTAACAGAAATGTGTGCCAAGTATTTGGCTGAAGGATAACAAAATCTGCTTACCTAACCATGGTCCGGAGAAATAGTGGTTTGTTTACTATAGAGGGCACTGCCTCATCCATGAGAGGATGTGTTTTAATAAAGTTAAGAGTGTCGTCTGGAAGGTCATTGGAAGTGGCATATTTTTCTACCGTTGCAGAACCTGCACAGCAGCCTGGTCTTAAAAGAGAATTAAAAAGAAGAGTAAACCTACAGAAATGTATTTTCATGAAAAAAACATAAGAGAATATTTTATAACAAACTTCTCCAAAAGTCAACGCTAACCCTTAATCTATTACTTGATTACATGCCTGGTAATTTGTTATTGTGTTGTATATAATATATAAAAGTTCACTCCCTTAAATATACCACATTATGCTATGGCTACAACTGTACAATACTTAAATTAATATAAGCACAAGCACCAAAGTTACACTATCACTAAGTATGGTGCAGATTTTGAAAAACAAATGCATGAAGCTTTTTTTCTGCAAAAACATGATACTAATGTATAAATACACAACTAGAATTCTATACATATCTTTAAAAATACAATGTTTTGCTGTGTAATCTAAAAATGGTACTTGCTACACAACTATAGCACTTAAAGGAAGATGGAGGTCAAAATTAAAGCGACATAAAACCCAAATTTTTTCAATTATAATTAAGAAAGAACGTAAAATGTTATACAACTTTCAAATTTAGTTCCAATATCCAATTTGCTTCATTAGCTTTGTATCCTTTGTTGAAAAGCATACCTAGGTAGACTCGGGAGCAACAAGGCACTACTGGGAGTAAGCCAGTGATTGGTGGCTGCACATATATTCCTCTTGTTATTGGCTCAGCTAGCTCCCCAAAAGTGTACTGCTGATCTTTCAACAAAGAATACAAAGTGAGTGAAGTAAATTTGATCAAAGAAGTAAACTGGAAAGTTGTTGAAATTGTGTGCTGTATCTGAATCATGACAGAAACATTTTGGGTTTCATATTGCTTTAAACATTTAGGATTCAGATAGGTCATACAAAGAAAAATCTTTTCAATTTACTTCTGTTGTAAAATGTACCTTTTTTATTATTTGTTGAAACCTAGCTCCTTCCCAAGAGAGTATACTGAAGCAAAAAAAAGTTTAAATATGTATTTCCAAGCTAATGTAATCCTTATTTCAGAATAAAAGAGAATAATAGCAAACAACTTTAAAATGACATGTTTTTTTCAATCACAAATCCACTCTTATCTTGGCAGATGAAGTAAGGCCTATAACTGTGCATCTGTTTACACAGAGCGGTTACCTGGGTTTAGGTACCCTCTCATCGGGGACTGGAGTCCATGTTGAATCTGGTGATTTTTGCTCTTTAAATCGTCCGGTAAAAACACTTGCAATGTCGGCCATATCATACGCACAGACGGCAGAGCCTGGGATGCTGCAATGTGACATTTCCCAGAAAGTTAGTCACGCCAAAACTATGCATACAATTTTTGACTAAAACACATGTGGTATAGAAGCTTTCCTGTCATAGAATACTAAACCCTTTAACCTTTGTCTATTGATAACTAAGGGGAATTTCATGCAAAACTGACAAATGTACCAACAGCCGAGTTCCTGTTAGCAGCTTTTCCTTCAATGGAATCTAAAAAAAAGACCTAATTATACTGGACTGAAAAAGAATGAAAATCCCTGAGAAACTATCTACTATGGGCTTTTCACAGTAGGTAATAGGCTGTTTGAATTATGGCCTATTATTTTGAAGTGATGGCCTGTAGATGTTATCAACACATTTCTTGCCTTAATTCACAAAACCCTACTGTGCCACATATCCAGTCTAAGCTTGCCAGGATTGCAGTTTAATGCTAAAACGCCCAATTAAGACAAGATCAGCATTACATCATTAAATTTGTGTTTCCAGCATTTCTTGACCAAGAAAAAGATGTCCAATTTAGTCTTTTGTAGGGACTATAAGAGAAGCACAGTTCTTCTGTTAGTGGCTGCAAATGGCAGGTTCTTTTATCATGAAATAATCTTGATGACTGTAAGAAGTCAGATACTCATAATGACCTCAAGCTTGCTCTAACCAACCGTAAAGGTGCCTTTCGATAGCTGTTCGGTCCTTTGTCATTAAAATATGTTTGGTGGAATAGGACTCCCATTAATCATTCCACCCTGCCATGGGTATAAATAACACTATACACACAGAAACATATACATCATAATAAATACTGCCATTTTTAATACTTAATATACTTGTACATATAAAAAAAAATGCATAGACAAATTAATTTTTAATATAAAATACTAATGCAGATATTAGGGGGGAAAAGCAGCTTGATATTTTTTAAAGTTTAACAGCTCACCTGTTGTAAGGTGTTGAGAATGTGGCTAACACAACATCCCGGCCATTAATATGGATCACATCTGTGACTGCCTGCAGTATGTTGAAGTAAAAATGTGAATCCCCAGGTACTGAACAATTCAATCGAGCTTTCAGAAATGAAGTCCACTGTTTTTCAAGCACCCTCTGTGAGCCTCCCATGTCATTTTTGCAAACCTGGGCAACCCTAGGAAAAACCACCTGCAGAGAACAAGAATATTTCAGTGTGAGTATCAAAAAAAATGCCAGGATGTGTAATGTGACAATGTAACAGCTATATAAGCCTTTAAGAAAAAACAGCAACCAAAGGGAAATTCTGTGTTGGAACCATGTGTTTCAGTAGATAAGAATGTGCCATTTAAAGCAAAGCTATAAATCCCCTGGAAGATCAGATGTCCACAATATATAAATTAATTTCTAGAGAGACTGCTTAGCTTTCCATTTTAGCAGACAAAAGCACATTCTGCATTTACAGTACAGATTACTCAAAGAATTGTTTTTTTGTTTTTTTTTAGTCTCTAAAGCCTTTGCTGCTCTTAACTCTTTTATTTTAACAGTTTTACCACATTACATTTCATCATTCTGACCAATATTGCTTTAGGACTAGATAACTAACGTGCAATAATTACATTTTTATAATTAACTTCAACAGAGCAAAGTATTGTTTCTCTTTGATCAAGGCTCATGAAATTCTAGCATGTCTTTTTAATTGTTTAAAAATATATTATACTTTATGCTAACATAATGTAAATAAATTAGTTGCTGTAAATAGGACATAGGGGGCAATTTACCAAATGTCGGGCGGACATGATTCGCTATAGCGAACCATGTCTGTCCGACATCGCTAAATGCCGACATGCATTTTACATTGCACAAGCATTTCTTGTGAAATGCTTGTGCAATGCCGCCCTCTGCACATTCGCGGCCAATCGGCCACTAGCAGGGGTGTCAATCATCAAGATCGTATCTGATCGGCATGATTGCAGTCAGTCACCTAAAAGGTGGTGGACATGTTAAGGAGCAGCGGTCTTACAACCGCTGCTTCTTAATTGCTGTTTCCGGAGATCTCAAAACTACTGGCGGATAAAGTAGCATCTGCTGCTTATTAAAGCCCCATAGTGTCTGTTATTTGCATTCAACCAATAAAAAAGACTTATGGGATCCATATGAAGTCACACAAGGTAAGTGAAGTGCATTATGGTCCTTACCACATTTTGTACTAAAGTCAAAATTAAACATTCAAATTCAGAGAGTAAAAACAAATTCCTAATTATTTCTTCTATTTTCAGATTGTGCACAGAGACTTTCTATCTGTAAACTGTCTGAGGCACCAGCTACTACTGAGCATGTGCAAGAGTTCACAGTGTATGAGTCTGTGATTCGCTGATGGTTGTTATATAATATAGGGGGAACGAAGTGTTAACACATTTGGAAAGTTGTCGGCAAAAGTTCTACTGCTCATTTGAAATGCGGAACAAGTGCATTTTCTATTGCATTAGTTGATTATGCAATTCTACTATATACATTTGTATTATTATTATTAACTAAGAGCTGAGATTTATATACAAAACTGACATTTCTAGAAATAAAAATGTCACATGTCTAGGCCCATTAAATAACAGCATATAGTATGTGAAAAAAACTTTGTGTGTGTATTTTTTATTTACATACAGGTGAATTAAGGGCTACCAGTTGCTGGACAATCTCTTGGTGATTGTGCCATGGCGATAGGTGAGATCGTATAATGGCTCCTTCCAAAAGCTCTACCTTAGAACTTGCCGTTTACCGATTCATATACATTTTTCAGAACTAAACTGAGTATCTCTCCTTAGATGTCAGTATTACTCAAATAATTTAAATTATTTGGCTGCTTGTAACACACAAATACAGTGATTTCACCCCTTTGACTGGCAGTAGCATATACAGAGTAATGATTTTATACTCCCATGGTCAACAGTAAAAGAACAGGACAGAGATTTACCTCACTTCACGTAATACACACACCTTAAAATACCTTTCATGACTGAAACATTTCCCCTCAATATTTAGTAAGATACACAACGATTATATTGCAGAGCAACACTTCCATATTTAGACTGCAAAAATCTGTATGACAGAATTTAAAGATATATGCTACTGCAACACACATAGTTAACAAGTAGTTCAATTAAAGGGACATAAAACACAATTTTTTTCTTTTATGATTCAGATCAAGAATAAAATTTTAATAACGTTTCCAATTTATTATATTATCAAATTTGTGCTTGTTCTCATGTTATTCTTTGTTACAGAGATATCTAGATAGGTAGCGTGTTCATGTCTGGAGGACTAAGTGACTGGAAATAGTGCTGCCATCGAATGTTGCAGACACGTGCACACGCCTGAACTTACCATCAAGACAACAATGAAAATGTGATAATAAAAGTAAACTGTAATGTTGTTATGCTCTATTTGAATCATGAAAGAAAATGTTTTAGGTTTTATGTCCTTTTAAAATGATTTAGATAATATTGAGATACTACACAGTTAACAGACCTCATGCCAGATTTGCTCACCTCTATTGCAAATAACCACCCACATCTGCATTTATTTTTTTTCCTTCAAAAAAATCTACAAGAATACAAAATCCTTTTTTATATTCCTTAGATTCTAGGTTTTGAAATATAAAGAGAACAAGATCAGTAAATGACAGGTGACATCTATAAATTTGTCACCATCATGCATAATACTATATTTATGTTAAAAAGATTAATCTGTAAAATGTGCATGCATAATAATACCGAAATTATATGGCAACAAAATAAAAATAAATAAAACTTTTATTTATGTTGCCTTGAATCAAATACCGGCATATATTATATAGCAAATATAAAAAAACAACCTTCTCACATTCAGTGACATAACGTAATTTTAATGAAATGGGACGTCTAATTACAATTCAGAATTGAAATTGTTTTGCAATAAAAGCTCTATTCCACAAACCTATGGTATCTGAATCAATATAATATGTATATGCCCTAATAATACACAGATTGGCTGTGCCCTGAATAGATTTTTTTTATTTCCATTTGCATGTTAATTGCCTCTCCTGAATATGTATTTTTATTATTCTCAGTGCAAAGCAAGTGGCAATATTCCATGTCTGCAGTTTTTTTTTATGAAAAGGGAATAAAAAAAACTGTAAATCGCACAGAAAAATAATTTTGTCCATTTATGGTTGTATAAGCAAGATATATTTCAAAACAAAGAAAACAAGAAAAAGCATCGCACATCTGTATGAATCAAACTGACTATAACATAACTGACCTATTCATTGACAAATATAGACACCTTCACATGTCTTAGGGTTGTCCAACCTTTAATGGACATTGTACTTAAAACTATTCTCAAAAACATTTTAAGCAAAGTGTCTTTTTTAAAGGGACAGTCTAAACTTTCATGATTCAGATAGGGCATGCAAATTTAAACAACTTTCCAATTTTTATCAACTTTTTTTTGTTCTCTTGGTATTCTTTGCTGGAAGCTAAACCTTGGTAGGCTCAAACTGATTTCTAAA
>CAJPDP010473695.1:0-10063 GCA_905336975.1 Bombina variegata variegata
GGAGACGTAGAAGGCCTAATAAAGCCCTTTTTAAAATTTTCTTCTAGGTACACTTTAAGATGTTCTAACTCAGGATTGCTTAAGGGGTAGAGGTCACCAAAAGGAATCCGGGCACCAGGTTGGAGATCGATAGGGCAATCGTAAACCCTGTGTGGTGGTAGATTCTCAGCTTCAATCTTACTGAAAACATCTTTAAATTAAATATACTGAGAGGGTAGACTCTCAGAGTGACAAGTAGAATGTAACAAAAAGGAACTAGGGAAACATGTATCTCTGCAATAAACGGAAAGAAACTTTATTTGAAAAGGGTACCAAACAATAGTGGGGTTATGAAGTTGTAACCACTTCAGGCCCAAAACCGAAGAAAAATGGGGTGAGGGAAGAATGTCAAAAGATAACATTTCTAAATGACCAGAAATATTTACAATTATTGGTACAGTCTCATGAGTTATTGGACCAGAAAACATAAGTGAGCCATCTATGACTCTACTGGGTATGGGAGTGTTCTTTAGGATGAGAGGAATTTTCTTCTTGACACAGAAGTCATGATCCATATAGTTCCCAGATGCGCCAGAATCAATAATGGCATCATCGATCGTCAGTTGACTTTGCGCCAGCTGTAGGGAGACAGACAAAGTACAGTAAGTAGGTTGTATTGGTGAATGAAGAGATGTGTACAGATAATTGGACTTACTTTTCTTGTTTTTTAGTAGAAGAGAACAATCCTGGACACTATGGGATGAACTAGAGCAGTACATACATAGGTTTTTTATGCGTCTGCGTTGTTTTTCTTCCAGAGAGAGGGGGCCTCTGAGGAAGCCAATCTCCATAGGTTCTACATGAGCTTTAGAGGGAGTAACAGTGGTGGAGGTTGAGGTACCAAAAGAGGTTTTAGGTTTCAATTCGGTGGCGTACTTTTCAGCTTTCCTTTCGCGTAAGCGGCGGTCTATCTGTATAGCCATCTTCATGAATGCTTCAAGGGTCGTAGGTAATTCAATTCGGGCAAATTCATCTTTTAATGTCTCAGAGAGTCCCAAACGGAATTGGTTGCGGAGAGCAACTGGGGTCTAGAGAGCATCCGTGGCGAACTGTTTAAAGTCTGTGATGTACTCTTCCACGGGTCTCTTTCCTTGTTTAAGACTCCTCAAACTCATTTCAGCAGTAAGCTGAACATCAGTATCCTGAAACATTTCATCCATTGAGGCAAAGAATTCATCAAGAGAAGCAAGAATTGGGTCGTGGTTTTCAATGAACTTATCAGCCCAGTTTCTCGGGTCCCCCCTGAGAAAGGAAATAGTTGTCAAGACTTTCACTCTCTCAGTGGGGTAAGTTCTAGGTCTCATAGAAAAAAGGAGATGACAAGCATTTTTAAATTGCCTATAGGCTTTCCTGTTACCAGAAAAAAGACCCGGAAGGGAAACTTGCGGTTCAATAAAACTTTCATTCTGATTACCTTTTAGAGTAATGGATTCTTTTATAACATTTCTTAGGGCTGCATTTTCAATTTGCAAATCGTGAAGCCCCTGTGCGAGCTGATCAACCTTTTGTGTAAGGTTATATACAATTTGGCGTAGGTCTGCTGGTTCCATGACTTTTGGGCTTAGTATTATATCAAGGTTCAGTTAAACTGTAAGGTGTGGAACACAACTGCAGCACTATATAAAATGATAGTTTGTTACACAAGACTGTCTTAATCCTCTATTGAAGAAAAGGATTCCTTCAGTCTAGGGATTTTACTCAGAAAAGTGTTTAAAGGGCTGTGACCTCATTCAGTGGCATACTGAACAAGGGGATAAATATACTGATGAATATCAAATGGAGATATCATCAGAAAAGTAATTTAAAGCACAGTTGATTATAGTAACAGGTTAGGCAGCAATTCAGTTAGGAAGCGTATACAGTTCAGTAAGCAGGTATATTACTAGTAGCAACTTTCATGCAGTACAGTTGGCAAAATAGGAAAACCGCAGGTAGTTTAGGCGGAGAGTAAAGTAGTAATGCGGTAAGATTATAATGGTACCTGAGTCCTTAGTGCAAAATGAAATCTGTAGTGATGTTCCGTTGCGGCTGTGAGTCACACTAATGCAGACGCCGGAACAGGTCTGGAAGTGACGTCAGAGTAGTTTCTAGTCCTCCGCTACTGCTGACAGGCAATGACTGATGATACGCTGAAGGTAGGAGCTGCGGTTAGATCAAAGCAGCGAAGTTAGAGTTTATAACAATTAAACTACTTTACCCCACTGCAGAGAGGTCCGGAATAGAAGGAAGTCCGTTGAGACAATTAGAGAGGTTTGAGTATCAGAATATTTCTTAATTCCAAGACAGGAATCGTAACTTGAGATAAAGCTTCTGAGAGTGATAAGGCTTGTAATCCACAATACTGGAGACAAACTTCAATACTAAGCACAGAGTGGAAAGTGAGCACCTGTCTTAAGGAGAGGCCAGTGAATCAGATGATAGTGGGTGTAACAGGGAGTGAAAGGGGAAGTGCAAGAAAAGAACCTGACAGGACCCCCTCCTCAAGGAAGCTGTTCCACAGCAACAGGCCGGGGACGGTCAGGATGGCGACGATGGTACAAGGACAAGAGTCATGGAGAGTTAAGATTGGAGAGAGGTTCCCAAGAATCTTCATCACTGGAATAGTTTTTCCACCTTACTAAGTACTGGAGTACATCGTTGGAATACCTGGAGTCCAATATGGAGTCAACCTCATATTCATTTCAGCCAAAGGGAAAGCTGTAGGAGGTAGAAGAACTTGATCATTCCTTGTGGGTATGTAAGGTTTCAACAAAGACACGTGAAAGGTAGGATGAATCTTTAGAGAGCTGGGAAGCTCTAATCTGATAGCATTGGAATTAATGACCTTTTGAACAGGAAACGGTCCAATAAAGAGACTAGCCATTTTCTTGGAAGGAATTTGTAACCTTAAGTTTTTTGTGGAGAGCCAAACTAAATCACCTACAGTGTAATCAGGAGGTTTCCGTCTTCTAAGGTCATAGTAATGTTTTTGGGATTTTTGAGCTTCAAGGATGTTCTCTTGAATATTTTTGAAGTTCTCCTGAAGGGAATTGTGTATATCATCGAGTAAGGGAGAATCCGATGAACCAAAGGTTGAAAAAGTCAAATTAGGGTGATATGCATAGTTTGCAAAAAAGGGTGTCATTTTGGTAGATGAATTGATTGAATTATTTTAAACGAATCCTGCCATCGAAAGGTAATTAATCCAGTCATTCTGATGATAAGAGCAATAACATCTTAAGTAATGTTCCAGCCATTGGTTCAACCTCTCTGATTGCCCGTTCGTTTGGGGGTGAAAAGCTGTGGTATATCGATGTTCAATGTTAGTTATTTCACATAATTTAGTCCAGAATTTTGAGGTGAATTGAGTACCTCTGTCGGTTGTGAGGATGGAAGGAATACCATGTAACTTGATGATGTGGTCAATATACAGATGTGCAGTTTCTGAAGATGTAGGAAGTTTATGAAATGGTAGGAAGTGAGCCATTTTAGTGAATAAATCAATGACAATGAGTATAGTGGTTTGTTTCTTTGATGGTGGTAAATCAACAATGAAATCCATCAAAACATGATGCCAGGGCTTATTGGGGACTGGTAGAGGCATAATTAAACCAAAAGGTGGTTTCCGTTCAGGTTTACAAGTGACACAAGTCCTGCAGGTGGTTATATATTCAGCTATAGTTGATTTCATGTTTGGCCACCAAAAGGTACGACAGACTAGTTCAAGAGTCCGTTGAAGACCTGGGTGACCAGCTAAAGGAGTATCATGGCAGGTCTGTATAATCTGAGATCTCAACGAAGGAGGTACATATATCTTCTCACCTTGGTAATATATCCCATGCGACTCCAGCAGGTTAGGTTCAGGAGTTGGTTGTGCTTTACAGTAATTTCTGAGTTCTGTTAATATAGGGGTAGTGAGACCAATGAAACATTGAGGAGAGACAATGTCCTTTCTGATGGGAATGTCAGTTGGTCGTTCAGGTAGACGTGATAAAGCATCGGCTTTTGCATTTTTGTTTGCTGGCCTGTAAATAATAGTGAAGTTGAAACAGTCAAAATATAAGCTCCAACAAACCTGTCTAGCGGAGAGTGTTTTGTTAGATTGTAAATACTGTAGATTCTTATGATCTGTGAAAATGTTAATTTGCAATGTAGTGCCCATAAGGAGATGTCTCCAATGTTCAAGGGAGCGTCGGATGGCCAATAATTCCTTGTCTCCAATGGCATAATTTCTTTCAGCTGGTGTCATAAGTTTGGAGAAGTAGGAAATGGGATGAAGAGGATCAGATAAGGATTTTTGCTGGGAGAGCACAGCTCCAATAGCAAAATCAGAGGAGTCAACTTCCAAAGTATATTGGTACAGTGGATTGGGGAATTGGAGGATAGGTGCAGATGTGAACCTAGTTTTTAAGTAGTGGAATGCATGTTTAGCTTCAGTTCCCCAGGAGAAGGGAGTTGAGGAACCAGTTAAGACTGTGAGAGGTTTCACTATTTTAGAGAAGCCTTTGATAAATTTCCTGTAGTAGTTCGAAAAACCTAGGAAACGTTGTAGTTCTTTCCTGGACTTCGGTTCAGGCCAGTCTATAACAGCATCAACTTTCTCTTTCTGCATTTGGATTCCAGATGGAGATATATTATAACCCAAAAATGAAGCTTGGGTTGTGTGAAATTTACACTTCTCCAATTTTGCGTAAAGTTTATGTGCTCTGAGTCGTGCAAGGACCTGTCGGATGTGTCTCACATGATCTTCGAAAGTTCTTGAATAAATAAGGATATCATCTAGATATATAACTAGACATACGTCTAGGAGATCACGGAATACATCATTTATGAAGTATTGAAAGGTGGCAGGGGCATTACAAAGGCCGAACGGCATTACGAGGTATTCAAACAGACCGTACCTGGTCCTAAATGCCGTCAGCCATTCATGGCCCTCTTTGATTCTGATGAGATTATATGCCCCTCTTAGATCAAGCTTGGTGAATATGGTAGCATCAGAGAGCCTCTCAATCATCTCTGGAATTAAAGGCAGAGGATAGCGGTTTTTGATAGTACACTTATTCAGTTCACGATAATCAATAATAGGCCTAAGACTGCCGTCCTTATTGCGAACAAAGAAAAAACCAGCGCCAGCTGGGGACGTGGAGGGCCTAAAAAACCCCTTTTTTAGGTTTTCTTCAAGGTACAATTTAAGATCTTCGAGCTCTGGATTGCTTAGAGGATAGAGATGGCCAAAAGGGATTCGGGCTCCAGGTTGAAGATCGATAGGGCAATCGTAAACCCTATGAGGGGGTAGGTTCTCAGCTTCAGTCTTACTAAAGACATCTTCAAACTCAATATATTGAGAGGGTAAAGAGTCAGAGTGAGAGGTTGAATGTAATAATAATGGACAAGGGAAACAAGTATCTCTGCAGTAATCAGAAGAAAACTTTATTTGAAAAGGATACCAAATAATAGTGGGGTTATGAAGTTGTAACCACTTGAAACCCAAAACCAAAGAAAAATGGGGCGAGGGGAGAACGTCAAAAGATAACATTTCAATATGTCCAGAAATAATAAGCATTATAGGAACAGTCTCATAAATTATAGGACCAGAAAACATAAGTGAGCCATCAATAACCCTAATAGGTATAGGAGTCTTTTTCTTGATGAGAGGAATTTTCTTCTTAAGACAGAAATCATAATCCATATAGTTCCCAGAAGCCCCAGAATCGATAATGGCATCATTGATCGTGACTTGACTTTGATGCAGCTGTAAGGAAACAGATAAAGTACAGTAAGTAGTTTGTATAGGTGATTGAAGTGAAGTATACAGGTAGTTGGACTTACTTTTCTTATTCTTTAATAGGAGTGAACAGTCCTGAACAGTATGAGACGGATTAGCGCAATACATACATAGGTTTTTTATGCGTCTGCGTTGTTTTTCTTCCTGAGTCAGAGGACCTCTGAGGAAGCCGATCTCCATAGGTTCTACATGTGTTTTAGTAGGAGTAGATGAGATGGATGTAGAAGAAGAAAAAGAGCTTTTGGGTTTCAATTCAATGGCGTATTTTTCAGCTTTCCTTTCTCGTAAGCGGCGATCTATCTGAATAGCCATCTTCATAAATGCTTCTAAGGTCTGGGGTAGTTCAATTCGAACGAATTCATCTTTTAATTTCTCTGAGAGTCCGAGACGGAATTGGTTGCGGAGAGCAACTGGGGTCCAGAGTGCATCCGTGGAGTACTGCTTAAAATCAGTGATGTACTCTTCCACGGGTCTTTTCCCTTGTTTAAGACTCCTCAAACTCATCTCTGCAGTGAGCTGTACATCTGTATCCTGAAACATTTCATCCATAGAGGTAAAGAAATCATCAAGAGAGGCCAAAATAGGATCCTGGTTTTCAATGAATTTATCTGCCCAGTTTCTCGGGTCCCCCCTGAGAAAGGATATAGTAGTCAAGACTTTCACTCTCTCAGTGGGGTAAGTTCTAGGTCTCATAGAAAAAAGAAGTTGGCAGGCATTTTTAAATGATCTATATGCTTTTCTGTTACCAGAGAAAAGATCCGGAAGGGACACTTGGGGTTCAATAATATTTTCATGCTGATTACCCTTTAAAGCAATGGAGTCCTTTATTATGTTACGTAAAGCTGCATTTTCAATTTGTAATTCATGCAGGCCTTGTGAGAGCTGATCAACCTTTTGTGTAAGGTTGTAAACAATTTGGCGCAAGTCTGCTGGTTCCATAATTTTTGGGCTTAGTATTATATCAGGTTTCAGGAAAACTCTTGAGTGTGGAACACAACTGCAGCTCAAAACCAAAATTGATTGTTTGTTACACGAATCTGTCTGAATCCTCTATTGCAAAAAAGGATTCCTTCAGATTTGTGAATTTGCTCAAGGAATAGTACAAGGACAAGGATTACAGACAGTGCTGTGCTGAATGCAACGGTATTATTAAACTGATGAATAACATTGCGAGATATCATCAGATAATTGGAAAACAGCAGGTGAACTTAATGGAGTTTAGGCAGCAGATATAGCGTGTATATTCAGATATGCAGCAGTTTCAAGTAGGCATAAGCAGTTAGGGAGTAGTTATAGCATGTATATTCAGATAGGCAGCAGTTTCAAACAGTCATAAGCAGTTAGGCAGTAGTTAGAAGTTAGTGGCTGGTTTGTATCAAGCACAGTAGTAGAAATAGTGACCGCAATAAAGTTAGCAGAGAGTAGATTAGAGTAGCAGTAATGCGGTAATATAATTCGCTACCTGAAGTCCTTTATGCAAGTAGAAAGCCTTTAGTTGTTGTCCGTTGCTACCGCAAGTAGGAAAAAGTTTGTAGACGCCGGGCCCGGTGTGGAAGTGACGTCACCACTGAACTATCCTTGCGTGCTGCTGAAAGCCTGTGTCAGTAGAGACGCTGAAGGTAGGTGCTGCAGAGAAATGAAAGCAGCAAACAATGTATACAAAATTAGATATTTACCCCACTGCTGAGAGGACAGAAATACTAGGAAGTCCTTGAAGCAAAATAGAGAGTTAATGTTTTTAGCGTAGTATTATTAAATCCAGTATTAGTTTGTAGAAAAGCAGAAGCTGATAAGACACAGGTTTGTAATCCAATCTGTCTGTAGTAACTTCAATACTAAGCACAGAGTGCAAAGTGAGCACCTGTCTTAAGGAGAGGTTAGCAAATCAGAAATCAGTGGGAGTAACAGGGAGTGACAAGGGGAGTAAAAGGAAGGAAGCTGTTCCACAGCAAGAGGCCGAGGTCGATCAGGATGGCGACGATGGAACAATGACAAAAGTCGTGGGGAGTTGAGATTAGAGAGAGGTTCCCACGAGTCTTCTTCACTAGAATAATTCTTCCACCTCACTAAATACTGGAGAACACCGTTGGAAAACCTGGAGTCCAGTATGGAGTCAACCTCATATTCATTATCATCCAAAGGCAGAGGCGAAGGAGGTAAAAGAACTTGGTTATGCCTTGTAGGGATGTAAGGTTTCAACAGAGAGACGTGAAAAGTGGGATGAATCTTTAGAGAGCTAGGAAGCTCTAATCTGACAGCATTGGCATTGATGACTTTCTGAATGGGAAAAGGACCAATGAAGAGACTGGACATTTTCTTAGAAGGGATTTGCAGTCTTAAATTCTTTGTAGAAAGCCAAACTAAATCACCAACGGTGTATTCAGGAGGTTTCCGTCTTCAAAGGTCATAATAGTGTTTTTGTGACTTCTGGGCATCTAAGATGTTTTCTTGAATAGTTTTGACGTTCTCTTGCAGAGAATTGTGTATATCATCGAGTAAAGGAGAATCTGAGGAAGTAAAGGATATAAAAGAAAACTTAGGGTGATATGCGTAATTTGCAAAGAAAGGAGTCATTTTTGTGGAGGAGTTGGTTGAATTATTGTAAGCAAATTCTGCCATTGAAAGATAGTTGATCCAGTCATTTTGGTGATAGGAGCAGTAACATCGCAGATAATGTTCGAGCCACTGGTTTAATCTCTCTGATTGACCATTAGTTTGGGGGTGGAAAGCTGTGGTGTAGCGATGTTCAATGTTAGTTATTTCACATAATTTAGTCCAGAATTTTGAGGTGAATTGCGTTCCTCTGTCGGTTGTTATGATAGAAGGAATCCCATGTAACTTAACAATGTGATCAATGAATAAATGAGCAGTCTCTGAAGAAGTTGGTAGTTTATGAAATGGTAGGAAATGATCCATTTTAGTGAATACATCAATGACTACGAGTATAGTGGTCTGTTTCCTTGATGGAGGTAAATCAACAATGAAGTCCATCGAAATATGATGCCAGGGCTTGTTGGGAACTGGTAGAGGCATAAGTAAACCAAATGGTGGTTTTCGTTCAGGTTTACAAGTGACACAAATCCTGCAGGTGCCTATATAGTCAGCTATAGATGATTTCATATGAGGCCACCAATATGTTCGAGAAACAAGTTCATGTGTCCGTTTAAGACCAGGGTGACCAGCTAAAGGTGTATCATGGCAGGTCTGATTGATGTGTGTTCTCATAGAATTAGGTACATAGATCTTCTGACCTTGGAAATACATGCCATGAGTCTTGAGCAAATTAGGTTCAGGAGGAATTGGTTGCCTTTTACAGAAATCTCTTAGTTCTGTTAAAATAGAGGTAGTGACACCAATGAAACATTCAGGAGAAACAATGTCCTTCCTGATGGGCAAGTCAGTTGGACGTTCAGGAAGTCGGGATAAGGCGTCAGCTTTCGCATTTTTGTTGGCTGGCCTGTAGATAATAGAGAAATTGAAATGGTCAAAATAAAGACTCCAACGAACCTGTCTAGCGGACAGAGTTTTGTTAGATTGTAGATACTGTAGATTCTTATGATCTGTGAAAATGATAACTGGTAAAGTAGTACCCTCTAGGAGATGTCTCCAATGTTCAAGAGATCGACGGATGGCCAATAATTCCTTATCTCCGATGGCATAATTGCGTTCTGCAGGTGTCATAAGTTTGGAGAAATAGGAAATTGGATGAAGAGGTTCTGATAAGGATCTTTGTTGGGAGAGTACAGCTCCAATATCATAGTCAGAAGAATCAACCTCCAAAGTATACTGGTATGAAGGATTGGGAAATTGAAGGATAGGTGCAGATGTGAACCTAGTCTTTAAGTGATGGAAGGCATCTCTAGCTTCAGTCCCCCAGGAGAAAGGAATGGAAGAACCAGTTAAGATTGTAAGAGGCTTTACGATTTTAGAAAAATCTTTGATAAATTTCCTGTAGTAGTTTGAAAACCCTAGAAAACATTGTAATTCTTTCCTGGATTTTGGTTTAGGCCAGTTTAGAATAGTATCCACTTTTTCTTTCTGCATTTGGATTCCTGATGGTGATATGTTGTATCCCAAGAAAGAGACTTCAGTTGGGTGGAATTTGCACTTTTCCAATTTAGCGTAGAGTTTATGTGCTCTGAGTCGGGCAAGTACCTGTAGAACGTGTCTCACATGATCTTCCTTAGTTCTTGAGTAAATGAGAATATCATCTAGATAAATAACTAGACATACGTCAAGGAGATCACGGAATACATCATT
>CAJPDP010473917.1:0-15303 GCA_905336975.1 Bombina variegata variegata
CTGCTAGATTAGCATACTATCAGACAGCAGCTAATCGCTGTGAAGTTAGAGGTTTTAAACTAGTGTCAGCATGTCTATACTGAGCATTCAACTAAAGGCATGATGACTACTAATCCAATATAAAACCAAGAAATACATAGATTGTGGCTTTATATAAAAATAAGGAACACATGTAAAAAGCTTAGTACCATGCCCCGTTAATCTATCAAACACTGAGAACATCATCCATTGTGTAATAAATAAAACCAAATGAGCAGACTATAACAGTTATACTCTTATAACCTGAGATCAGCCTACGTCTGCAGTGTCATAGTCAGTATTTGCCATCAAGTTTATATACAAGCAATTTAGAGCAGCAATTTGATATTGTTATGTTCCCTTCTTCCAATAGTAGTATAAACTACACGAATGTCAGCCAATTCCACTTTTAGGCAAGAATCAGGCTGTGCTGGCTCTGCCACTCTCATGCTGCTCTCGTTACTCGTGCTGTCACTCACTGTTGTGAACCGAAAATGTGACCGGGTAGTGTTACATCTTGGCTCCCCCCCCCCATGAGGCAGCTATGAAAGCCTCCTCAATTGGGGGTTTATTGGCATTGCTAAGCCATAACTTGACAGCTTTTAAGGTACTACTGCAGTCACGTTGTGCAATTAAGAGAGGCAGACCTGCTCACTGCCTCTCTTCATAGATTACATACAAAAAAAAATATTTTTTATTTTAAGTTCTGTTATTGTGCAATGACTGCACGTTACTGAAACTGTGCCATGACTGCACAGTCCCTGAAACTGTGCTCAGGAATGCCCAATACGCTCCACAAGAAAAGTGGCGCCCTTATTCCTGAACCAACTATTCTCTATCTCAATACTACCAAGTTTCTGCCCCAGACATTTATTATTAAATTAGTTATATTGGCTATCAATTGTGTAACAAAATAAAGACTAGATCAATAAATTGTGTAACCAGATAAATAACTAGATCAATAATGTGCAATTGGTCTGATGAAATATGCAGCCCTTAGAAGCAGTTTCTTACAAATATTTTCTCCATTACTCCACTAAAAGCCTGTACTGTACTTCCTTTCCTATTCCCTTTAATCTCCACTCTCTCACATACACCACAGATATAAACAGTTTTCTAGAGTTTGATACAAGTCTAGATTTTTAGTCTCAGTTTAAGGTCTGGCAGACAGTATTTTTCAGCTTCTGTCCTAACCAAAATGTCTTAATATTCAAGCTATGTCTTGTTGTTTCTTCTTCCTTGATTGATGACATTGGTCCTGATTTTCAGCCACTTGTGGGAAGGGTCTCTCACAGTAATCAATCTTCTTGGTTGACATTTCCTTTGGTGTGTCTTAAAGAGGCAGAAGTTTTTAATTCAAGTAATACTGTGACAGTGTGAGTTTAATGCCAATGCCATTATGACACAAAGAGGGACGATGACAATCTATTAAAAAAGTGTATTGAATTCATTATCTAAAAACATCCCCATAGACTTTAATTGCAAATTTTGTATAAAAACAAAACAAAACAACTTTTCTAAAGGATTGTGATTGACCTCAGAATTGTATATTTAACCTCCACAATACTGATGAATCAATAATTTTATATACATATTTTATTTTTTTGATCCAAGCTCAATTAAAAAACAACATGCTAATTAAATAATTAGTTGTATTTGAGAACTTTGCAATACTAATTTGACTTTATTATATTTGCAGCAGATTCAACTGTAGTATTCTTGTGAATCTCTGTGTAAAACTGCAAAAAGCCTTACCCCCCAAAAAATTATTGCCACAAAATAATGCATGTACTAAAAGCTATATTAAAGTAATTCCCTGAATATTTGAGACAGGGTCTGCTTATAACCGCACTATTGTTGCAAGTATCTGCAAATCACGAGTGATCACAATCTATTGGCTGATGCCTTTTTGGCTATTTTTCTGGCCCAAAAGGCCACTT
The DNA here is from genome assembly GCA_905336975.1 of Bombina variegata variegata. Classification (NCBI taxonomy): domain Eukaryota; kingdom Metazoa; phylum Chordata; class Amphibia; order Anura; family Bombinatoridae; genus Bombina; species Bombina variegata. The sequence goes on from CAJPDP010473917.1 coordinate 1,959, forward strand.
TTTTATTTAATGTGATCACAATACGGTCTTTTGGCTATTCCCCGCACTTATAGTCATATTTTTGGATCCTCGATTAAAGTTCACAGCGATCACAATCCATTTTTGAGAGACTTTTCAACATCTTTTGTTTTTGTTTGTTTTGACTTTTCAAATTTGACACCTCAAGGATCTTGATAATGCACCAGAATGGCATTTTCGGACAACTTTGCAACTATTTCAAGACAAGTCTTCCACATGTGCAAGACACTCTGTAATGGCCACAGGAGACGTTTTATTAGAATAGTACTGATACATGGTAACACAGTATTGATTTAATAAAGCTTTATTTGTCACTATTATATAGGTGGTCTACAGTGTACAGAACACCCATTTACATATGTATATAGGTTCATATATATATATATGTACTGTATATGTGTTGAGTACTTGATATCCTGTACAGCTAAGGGGATTTGCAGGAAAAGTGACATCAGGAGCCCAACATCTGCAAATGGTGTGGTGTAATTTATTTCTGAGAATGTTTAATTCTAAGTCACACTTTTACTGATTGTCACTAATGATACTAGCCTCTTCATAACATATTGCAATCCGATTTCATCCTCACCACTGCTAAACTATCTGAATGCTATTTGTATCTTGGCATGATGGGCATACTGGGCATGGTCGCTCAATTACTTTGTCACTTTTCATATTTGACAAGTATTGTTTTATTTATATTTATTGAATTTAAATGCAGCATTTCTGGTTTGGCGTGATATATAAAACAAGATGGAGACTACAGGTTTTTATTACATGGATTTATGACATTTTGTTATGCTGGATTTTAACAGTATTCAAACTGTAAAGTGTGAACCCATTCCCTTATAAAATGCTATCTGCATAGATCTTCAATTTAGACTGCAACTTTGTGGCCAGGTTTCTATAGGGGATGCCCCTTCATGCACGCTAATTTCAAATACATTCACAGCAGTGTCTTTTAAAGTACTTGAAATTACATTATCGAACTCACATTCATGAAGGCGCAATCCAGTTTAGGAGTTCAATAATATAGGTGCAAGTACTTTTAACCGCACTGTCATGAATATGTTTTCACTTAGCTTCCATGGAGCCGGAAAGCAAAAAAAACATTCAGGAACAAATTGGCAATAGATTGCGATCGAAGCCATGAGCCAATACTTTAGGTTAACATTGGTACTAACTAACTAGATTAACAACACATTGGGTTAACACTGGTATTTTGATTAGTTACCAGTGTTGTTACTGAATATTGGGGAACACTAATGATTTCCCTCTACTTAATTAATCCTAAATGTGAACCCCTCCACCACAAATGTCCTATATTAAATGTGTGCCTCACACCCTACTACCGCAATTATATACTAATTGTGACATCCCCCAATTCAATAAACCCTGTTAATCGCCATTACAGATCCTCGCAGAGCGAAAACATAAAAAAATGAACTGCTACCTCCCCTACTGTATAAAAAGCACCCAGTAAAAAAAACCCTCATAATACTATATACCCCCAAAACAAACACCACATACAGCACCCAAAAAACTGTCCTTCCATGACTCGTAACATAAAGACCCCCCAAAGTTATTCCTTAGCCAAGGATCCAGGGATATCTTTTTTCTTGACGTGTCCTCATGTTCAGCTTCTTCCAGCGACAGAGCTCCCATTAAGCAATTCACCGATTGCCACTGGCTGAGATGGTTAAAACACAATTCTTAAATTCATGAAGGTTTTAAAGACCCTGGTTGGTTAATTTCTTATGTACATTTTCAGATTGGTTGTCTCTAGGTAATAGGAGAAAATAACTTTTTGACGCTATCATCAAAGGCCTTTAAAATATATATTTTTTTCCTCCAGTTTTGTATAAAATAAGCATGTATGCAGCAAGGTCAATCTTTAATCTACACCTTAATGGGACATGAAACCCAATTTTTTATTTTTATGATTCAGATAGAGAATACAATTTTAAAAAAAGTTTCCAATTTACTTCTATTATCAAATATTTGTTGTTCTCATGTTATTCTTTGTTGAATAGATATCTAAATAGGTAGCATGCACATGTCTGCAGCACCACATGACAGGAAATAGTGCTGCCATGTAGTGCTCATGCTAATGTATAACATTGTTGCAAAACCACGGCCATATAGTGCTCCAGACACGTGCACACTCCCGAGCTTACGTCCCTGCTTTTCAAAAAAGGTTAACAAGAAAACTAAGAAAATTTGATAATAGAAGTAAATTGGAAAGTTGTTTAAAATTGTTTGTTCTGACTGAACCATAAAAGAAAAAATGTGGGTTTTATGTCCCTTTAATCAATTATTTAGTATAGTTCCCTATGACATAAGAGGTGGATTTACAAGTGTTTTTTTTATCTCCCAGTTGACCACCATAGATACCTCATTTTATACAGAGAGCGTATTTTATCCTCAAAGCACCTGATACCAAATATATTACCTCATAGTTTCACTATAAACTGCTAGGTATGCTGGGCTATTGAAACTGAGTTCCTTACTGGAGTACTTAGATTATTACTCAGCAGAATTTATTTTACACTCTTCTCAGATGTCAAAGCAAGTTAACTGCTCTTATTGAATTGGTATCAACATATGTGATATAAATAAAAGTACAACTGTAACACTTTGTTGCATAAAGTAAAGCACAGTAAAATACAAGATATTTTTGAAATCTCACTTAATATGAAATGATGGGGTCAATTTCAATCTTTCCGATTTTTTTTTTTTTATATAGTGGAAAAAACAGGAATAGCCTTTTTTTTTTTTAACAAATTGATCACAATATTTCAAAGTCAAACACAGTCAAGCTTGATAACTGCCACTATATTTGATTACCATTTTCTCTTAACGGTACCCTGAACTACCAATAATGGATGCTGATCACTGAAATCTGAAGTGGGTTAATAGGGTTAATGGAGCCTGTGTGTGTTTGCAGTTGGACAGAGTGGTGTTTATGCTAAGTGGTAATCTGAATGACGCTTTAATACGGGCATAATAGTCATACTGGGCATGTCTGCTCAATAATGTTTTTAAAACTATTAATATTTTAAAAGTATTATTTTGTTTTTAATTTTTTTAAGAAAACCTTGTTTTCTGTTTTTGTGAGATTTTAATCTAAAATCAAGAACATAGCAGAAAATTAATTTCCATTAAAAGAAAGTGGATACAACTTATAACATCTTCTATAGCGGGGCTTCTCACTCTAAATTGTGAAACCGCTAAGTGATGAGGTTTAAAATATCACCAAATGTTCCAAACGTCACTGCATAAAAAAGGTTTGTCTTTGCCAAATATCTGTTACTATAAGAAGATGACAAAACAAGGTTATAGATACTGTAAATTGTGTTTTTTGAAAACACGATGGGACTTATGTTTAATGTATGCATAATATCTTGGTAACAAATAAACAAGACAGAATGGCAACCTGTTAAATCCTGATCCCAAATAAACCATTTATGATAGAAATCCCATTTAAGATGATGAAATTATTGTAACTTACAATCACGAACATATGAGTATAAAATAAAAACAAACATTTTGAGAGGGCAAATGCTAAACTACTAATGCTACATCATCATGACAAAAATTTTAATATATAGCCATCCATATTTGAACCCTAGGCTACTGATTGGGCTCTATCACCCATATACCTATAACCTACAGCTACTGTTTAAAGGGTATACATACGCAACATGTAGAAACAGAGTTTAGCATTTGCACTCTCAAAATGTTTGTTTTTATTTTATACTCATATTTTCGTGATTGTAAGTTACAATAATTTCATCTAATAAAATGGGATTTCTATCAGAAATTATGTAAGTTAACTAAAGAAAACTGCAGTATGCAATGGCATCTTCCATAAGGTAAGAAATATATAATTCAAATTAAAATATAAAGGAAACAATGCATTTTGCTAGTTTTGGTAAGTATGCTCATTTCATTGTATGAGACACTCTTTACCAATATTCAATCAATGTTGCTATATCAGAGAAACAAGATTGTCCATCATTTTTTTAAATTTATTTTAATGTTCGCAAACACAGCCAAGGTTGATAATTGCCCCAGTATTCAATCTCCATTTCCATAACGGCACAGTTAACAGCCAATAATGGATGAAATCCCAAAGGGTTAATGGGGTTAATGGAATCAATATGTGTGTGTGTTGCAATTGGATAGAGTGGTGCTTGCACTAAATGTTAAATAATCTAATTGCCATTTGTATATGGGCATGATGGGTATACTGAGCAAATTTCCTCAAATATGGTTTTTGAACATTTATTCAAAGAAGAAGACGTACCCAGCTGTTTAAAACTTCACTTTTATTCCAAATGGTTTAAACAGATACAGGAGGTTCTCACAGGCGTACAGAGATGTGGATCAGATAAGGTTTACACGTTTCGGCCGTGTGGCCGTAGTCATAACCACAATTACCTGACAATTTCACCTGCTTATAAAACAGTTTAAAAAACACCTGATTGGCTATTACAGAATGTAACCACACCTCTTGAGTAATGAGCATGTCTCTTACATGTAATATATATAATACCATTCATATTAATGTTTACAACTGCTGAAGCATGATACATATATGTATCATATATATTACATGTTCGAGACATGCTCATGACATCACAATCTGGGCTACATCTAGGCACTCTGCTAAATAGTATTGACAGTCTGTTGAATCCAACAAGTGTGCCTTTTTTGATTGGATGCCATATGCAGTCCAGATCATGATGTCATCAGTGGGTGGAGCTTGGTAGCCATTTCATAGTGACCAGAAACAATATTAATTTTAAAATAACTTTTTTACCATTCCTGCTGCATGTTATAGAAAAGGTGAAGGAGGCTATTTGCAGCTTAATCTAAGGTAAGACTTTAAGATGACTAAACTGTAGGCTGTCCCTTTAAATAATATTGCATGTTCTGTCTGAATCACAAAAGAACAATATTGGGTTTCATGTCCCTTTATTGTGGGGATTTCAGTAAGGTTTATGTGTTTTGTGGGGATCAAAACTGTGGTGAGGTTTAAAGTGCACAGGGTTGGGGGGAGGTCAGTTAGGATTAATGGAATATAGCGCTGTTAACTGTATATTAGTCACCAGCCTTCAGGTGCCAATATTATTTAGTGACTTGCATATAGTAGTGCAAATATGACTTAGTCACTAAAATTGTTATAAAGATAAAGCATGGAAAAACTTTGGACTTTTTTTTCAACATTATATTGCATTTAAGTGTCTCTCTTGCAGAACCAGAGCCCAGCATAGCTACATAAACAGTCCCCAAGTGTTAGTTCTGATTTGGCATTTGGTTTTGCACAACACAAATATACTGTACACGTCTACTTATACAAATTTGACTCTAAATGAAAACAAGCAGAATATCTTTGATGAAATATGCTGTAAATTTGTTGTAAAAACAATTGTCCAAATGGGAAGCCATATGATTATTATTATTATTATTATTATTATTATTATTATTAATAAACGATAACAATAAAGATTCAAGGCTTATTACAATAAAATATAGCACATTTGAAATTTGTCATATTGGCAATCTTTTTTTTGTTGGTTTAATAAATTATCTCTGCATGCAGTTTTAAGTAATACATTAAGTTTGAAGTGTAAAATTACAATTCAAATATATTTATATCAAATTTGGCATTGACTCAGGGGCATATTTAGATTTTGTGCTGCCCTAGATATAAATGTTCCTGTTCAAGTGTATGTCTGTGTGTTTATGGTGAGTGTGTTTATGGTGTATGTGTGTGTGTGTAGTGAGTGTGTGTGTGTTTATGGTGTATGTGTGTGTGTGTTTATGGTGTGTGTGTGTAGTGAGTGTGTGTGTGTTTATGGTGTATGTGTGTGTGTGTGTGTGTGTGTGTGTGTAGTGAATGTGTGTGTGGTGAGTGTGTGTTTATGGTGTGTGTGTATATGGTGAGTGTTTGTGTGTGTGTGTTTGTGTTTATGGTGTGTGTGTATGTAGTGAGATATAAAAAGTGCTGCCCTAGGCAAGTGCCTTATTTGCCTAGGCCAAAATATGTTCCTGCATTGACGCCTAATAATTATATATTAAGAGACAGTGTGCTATAGTAGATATTTGTTTTGCCTGTCAGCTGCTTTTGCTATGTCTGCTATGACTGAGAAGTCACAAGACTCATGAAAGAAAACAAGTGTTGCTATATACAGGTTGGCAGAAGTGAGCAGCGGGTCCCATATAGGTTTAGGAGCCTTATTTTGCAGGAATATATACCTAATTATATAGAATTAGTTCAGCAAATAATTAATGTTGGTTAGCAACAAGTCAAAGAGCAAAAATAGAGGACATCTGGATCTACAAATGAAGCAGGACATAGACTAGTGGCAAGGGATGATTTGCAGCAGAATCCATGCTGTTTCAGGCAAGAAGCCACAGGCCTGACACAATTTGGATGTTAATGTACTAAAATACAGACTGGTACAGTCAAAAGACAGGTACAAGCAGGTTTGTTTAGTAATAGATAATAAAAACATGTGATGCTCAATGGTCAGAGCTATCCCACGGGACTCATACAGACATAAACCAGCAAGGCAATTTCAGGCTGAATAAAGCCAGTAGTCATATAGTTTCATCAGCAGAGGGACTTGAATGGGCATAGCAGCAGTTTGCAGGGAATTGCAAATGAACTGTGATGTCGGCACAAAATGCATTTTGGATTTCCTGTAGAAAGTTATAGGAAATGTAATTTCTTGAGCACTACTGGTAGGTCATGGTTATAAAATGTTTAGTGACTTAAGCAATGTCATGGCTCCCAACGAATAATTACAAGCATTACTTTCTATGGCAGTGACATCACATAATAGAAAGAGCAACCCTAACTGCCACTGTCCTGAAGCCCCCATCACAAATAACCCTACTGTTTATTTCAAAAGCATAGAAATATGAAAGTTACAATTAAACTTTCATGGTTCAGAAACAGCCTCTAATTTTAAAAGACTTTTACATTTAACTCTAGTTTCAAATTTACTTTGTTTTATTGTCATCCTTTGGTTGAAAGCTTTTTTATTTATTGTACCAGATGTGTTCAGCTAGCTCCCAGTAGTACACTGCTGCTCTGACTAACTATATGCTTAACTACTTTACTAGGGGTAAATGGTCATAAAACCCAGAATTTTTCCTTTATTATTTAGATAGAGCATCCAGTTTTATACAACCTTCCAATTTATTTATATGATCTAATTTGCTTATTTCTATTGATATCCTTTGCTAAAAAGCATACCTAGTTAGGCAGGACCAGTAATGCACTACATGGAGCTAGCTGCTGTTTGTTGGCTGCACATATATGCCTCTTATCACTGACCCGCCTGATGTGTTCAGCTAGCTCCCAGTAATATATTGCTGCTCCTTCAACAAAGGATGCATTGGGGCCGATTTATGAAAGTGCGAGTGGACATGATACGATGTAGCGTATCATGTCCGCCGCACATAGATAAATGCCGACAGCATACGCTGTCGGCATTTATCATTGCACAAGCAGCTGCAGCCCGATCGTATAGGATCGGGCGGATTGATGTCCACAGCCTCAGCAGAGGCAGACAAGTTATGGAGCAGCGGTCTATAGACTGCTGCTTCATAATTGCTGTTTCCAGCGAGCCTGAAGGCTCGCGCGGAAGCAGGGGCATCAAGCTCCATTAGGAGCTTGATAATTCGGCCCCCAAGAGTGAAACTAATTTGATACTATAAGTACATTGGGAAGTTTAATACCGTTTGCTCTGAGTGAATCGTGAACATGGTATTTTATTATTTAGTATATGCAGGCAACAGTGCACTTTTTTATTGCTATTCATTTTTATTGAGTTTTCATACCAACAAAATAAAATATGTTTAACCTGTTAATGACAAGTGCATCTGAATATGAGAAGGAATCCTCTGCTTGATCACAAACAATTTCTGTGTCTTCAAGATGTGGCCTATTCATCAAGTCATGGGAACACTCCATGGGTATAGATTCAATCAAATTTAGAAGCCATGATACAAGGAAGCAAAAAGAACTTACAAAGAACTAAAACAATGAGAATGTCCCAATATTGCCACAGATTGCATAGAAAATATCAATTAACTAGCAAATTGTTTTATAAACCTCTTAATTTCTGAAAACTACAGCCTTATAGATGTTGAGGTTAATAAACTTATTATGCCTATAGTGTTGTTTTTCTCTTTTTTATCTATTGTCCCCCCAGCTCATGTGATAAATACATTTTCCCCTTATAGATTTTTGGGGGGAATACAACATCATATATAATCATTGATGTTTTATCTATATATAGAATTGTGTTGGGTATCGGTAGAGTTTGTAAAATATATAGCAGCTTGGGCAGGAGCATCATATTCATTGCAATCACAAGATAGCAAGGTCAGGTTTTGAAATTCAGTGACCAGACTACCATAATTAAGGTCTTGTAACTTAGTCCCTTCTGGTGCTATGTGAACTTTGAGATAACTCTGAGAATGGGGAGAAATCCTGGAGGAACTGTTGTTTTGTACAGCTATTTCAGGAACATATTCAGAAGCAATAGATCTGACTTATTGAAATTAACAATAAAGATTGAGGCCCTACCTATACGTGATTAGTTCCTCCTGCACTTCAGAGAGAAAGCAATGAGGGGACATCAGTGCCAGTAGAATGTTATCCATGAACACTGCTTTGTATAGGTGTTGGTTAATTTGGATTTCTTTCCTAAGACATGGAGAGTCCACAATGTCATTCCAATTACTAGTGGGATATTCACTCCTGGTCAGCTGGAGGAGGCATAGAGCACCACAAAAAAGCTGTTAAGTGTCACTTCCCTTACCCATAACCCCCAGTCATTCTCTTTGCCTTTGTCAATGGAGGAGGTGAAGTTCGGTGTCTGAAGAATTTGATTCCTTTTTCGGGTACTTGCAAGCAAGGATTTGGGTTTAGTTGGGTCCATGTCAATCTCTTGAGTAAGAGTAGTAGTGGCTTTTAAGCAGTTAGAAAGTGGTGAGGTTGAACTTGTTTGAATTCTCTAACACATTGCTGCCCTTGGTATAGAAAGCCAGAGTTGGTTACTCTGTTGTTTCTTTTTCTACAGGTCTCTGATTGGAGTATGTGTCCTGTCATGCCTTGTGAGCTGTCTTCCTGCCAGACAGCTGAATATGCATGTAAGTGATTTTGTCTTCTAGGTCTTGGAGACTTGCACTTGAGAAGAATTTCCTGCAGAATTTATTTGGGACATATTTAATCCTTTAGGAAGGATTTTATTGGGCAGTGTGCAGGCACTTACGGTTTATGGGATGTCTCCCCTGATGCTGTGTATATGACTTTTTAGTTCATGGGACCTTTATTTTATTAGAAATATCATACAAAAAGGAGTTACTGCACAGATATCTTTAAATTGTACATTTGAGCTCATTTTTGCTACCTTTGTTTTGTAATCAGCAGTTTAACAAATACTAAGATCTAAAAATAGCGCACTTTTAGTTTACTGCGCATCTTAATTTATGCCAATCACGTGACTCCTCCCTTCTTTTCCGGCTGAGTTCCTGAGCGGAGCGGCGTCATTTTAAACAGCTCCTTGGTGTCGGATTGTTTATCGATCAATGGTGCAGCTGTTTTTTTATCAACTTGGGATTGAAGGGTTAGGTAGGGCACCTCAGTTGATCTGAGGTGTAGAGGCAGCTTGTCAATTTGTACTTAAGATTTGTTCTGAGCGTGTATCGCTCTGAGAGGTTACATTTTCTTTCTTAAAGTGACAGTGTCATTTTTATTTAACAAGAGTTTGCTCCTAGTCATTCCTTCATTTTTGGGATTCTTAGTGGCCCAAATTGTTTTACTATGGACATGGAACAGGGGTCTGCTCCTATTGATACATGTTTGTGTCTTGAGACCCAAATTGTTTTACCTATGCAATTTTGTTCCTCATGTTTAGAAAAGACTTTAAAATGTAAAGATAAACTTTTGATTTCTGAGTCTCATGTCTCGCAGGATGATGCTGTTCAGGCAATGCCACAGCTTTCTCCTCAAACATCCCAAGCCTCAATAGCTACACATATAGTGCCCTGCAATTCCTCTCAGCCTCCTGGAGGAGTTTATTTGAAATCAGATTTTGCCGCACAGATATCTTCAGCGGTATCTGTGACTTTATCTGCTTTCCCCATGTTAGGGAAGTGCAAGAAGCAATCTAAGAATCTTTCTGAGTGTAAGATGTCTGTTCCGTCTGCTGCTACACAGATTGCTCTTCCTCATGTCTGATAAGGAGGATACCTTGGTAGCCTCTGAGTGTGAAATTTCAGATTCGGACAGTATAATTCCTCTGTCTGACTCTGAAGAGGTAAACTTCAGATTTAAGCTTGAACACGCCATTAGAGATTCATGGCACACAGTGCCTAAAGTAGAAGGGGCTATTTCTACTCTGGCTAAGAGAAATATGATCCCTATTGAGGCTAGCTGTTCCTTTAAGGATCCCTTTAAGGATCCCATGGACAAGAAGCTGGAGGCTTATTTGAAGAAGATGTATGTTCATCAGGGTCTTCAATGGCAACCTGCAGTTTGTATTGCCACAGTAGCAAGAGCAGAAGCTTATTGGTGTGATACCTTGTCTGAATTAATTTTAGAAGAGACTCCCTTGGAGGCGATCCAAGATAGGATTAAGGCTCTCAAATTAGCCAATTCCTTTATATCTGATGCTACCATGCAAATTATTAGACTGGAAGCCAAGATGTCTCGCTTCACTGTTCTAGCCATAGGGCTCTGTGGCTTAAATCTTGGTCAGCTGATGTTACCTCCAAGTCTAAGCTTCTGGCGCTTCCTTACAAGGGTAAGACTTTGTTTGGTCCTGGTCTGGCAAAAATAATTTCTGATATTACGGGTGGAAAAGGATCTTTTCTACCACAAGACAAGAAGAATAGATCTAAAGGACGTCACAGTAATTTTCATTCCTTTCGTAACTTCAAGAGTCAAAAGTCTTCCTCTCCCTCTTTCAAGCAGGAGCAGTCCAAATCTTCTTGGAGACCAAATCAGTCTTGTAACAAGGGGAAGCAATCAAAGAAACCCTCAGCTGAGTCTAAGTCAGCATGAAGGGTCTGCCCCCGGTCCAGGGTCGGATCAAGAGGGTTTCTTTTGTCAAGCATGGATACGGGATGTCCCAGATCCTTAGGTTGTGGACATAGTGTCTCAGGGTTACAAAATAAAATTCAAATCTGGTCCTCCAAAGGGCAGATTTCTCCTCTCAAGGTTATCTTCGGATCAGGTAAAAAGAGAGGCATTCTTAAAGTGCGTTCAGGATCTCTCTTTATTGGGAGTGATTGTTCCAGTTCCAGTAAGAGAACAGGGTCTAGGATTTTATTCAAATCTGTTTGTGGTTCCCAAGAAAGAGGGAACTTTTCAACCCATCTTAGACCTAAAATGTCTCAACAAGTTTCTCAGGGTTCCGTCCTCCAAAATGGAAACCATTCGTTCCATTCTTCCCTTGGTCCAAGAGGGTCAGTTCATGATGACCATAGACTTGAAGGATGCCTATCTACATGTTCCCAACCACAGGGATCATCACCATTTCCTGAGATTTGCTTTTCAAGTCAAGCACTTTCAGTTTGTTGCTCTTCCGTTTGGCCTTGCCACAGCTCCCAGAATTTTATCAAAGGTTCTGGGGGCTCTTTTGGCAATTGTCAGGTCTTGGGGAATTGCGGTGGCACCTTATCTGGATGACATATTGGTTCAGGCAACATCTTTTCAACAAGCAAACTCTCATACAGAGATCTTGTTGTCTTTTCTACGTTCCCACAGATGGAAACTCAATCTGGAGAAGAGTTCCCTTGTTCCAGCTACAATGGTTTGTTTCTTAGGGACCATCATAGACTCCCTATCTATGAGGAGGTCAGAAAATACAAACTTCTTGCCTCTCTCTACAGTCTACTGTTTTGCCATCAGTGGCTCAGTGTATGGAGGTAATTGATCTGATGGTAGCTTCCATGGATATTATTCCTTTTGCTCAATTCCATTTGAGAGCTCTGCAGTTATGCATGCTCAGACAATGGAACGGAGACCATTCAGATCTGTCTCAGAGAATAAATCTGGACCAGTTGACAAGAGACTCTCTCATGGTGGCTTTCTCAGGATCACCTGTCTCAGGGCACATGCTTCAGGAGACCCTCCTGGGTGATTGTGACTACGGACGCCAGCCTGCTAAGCTGGGGAGCAGTCTGGGACTCGTTAAAGGCACAGGGCCTATGGACTCAGGAGTCTGCTCTCCCCATAAACATCTTGGAGTTGAGAGCGATCTACAATGCTTTGATGGCTTGGCCTCAATTGTCCTTAGCCAGGTTTATCAGGTTCCAATCGGACAACATCACCTCGATGGCTTACATCAACCACCAGGGAGGAACTCTGAGTTCCTTAGCCATGAAGGAGGTGGCACGGATTATTCAGTTTGCGGAAGCTCACAATTGTTGTCTATCTGCCATCCACATTCCAGGAGTGGACAAGGCGGATTTCCTGAGCAGACAGACTTTTCATCCCGGGGACTGGGCTCTCCATCCGGAGGTGTTCTTCAGGCAAGTGGGGGGGGTGCCGGAGTTGGATCTGATGGTGTCTCGTCAGAACGCCAAGCTTCCAAGGTACTGTTCAAGCTCAAGAGATCCGCAGGCTGCTCTGATAAATGTTATTGTGGTTCCTTGGGATTTCGGTCTAGCATACCTGTTTCCTCCGTTTGCACTCCTTCCACGAGTCATTGCTTGTATCAAACAGGAGAGAGCGTCTGTAATTATAATAGCTCCTGCATGGCCTCGCAGGATCTGGTATGCAGACCTAGTGAAGATGTCATCTCTTCATCCTTGGGGTTTCCTCTGAAGAAGGATCTTCTAACTCAGGGTCCCTTCCTCCATCCAAATCTCATATCTCTGAAGCTGACTGCTTGGAGATTAAATGCTTAGTTCTGGCTAAGCGTGGGTTTTCTGAGTCAGTCATAGAGACCATGATCCAGGCCCGCAAGCCTGTTACTTGCAAAATGTACCATAAGGTATGGCGTAAATACCTTTTATTGGTGTTGATCAAAAGGCTTTCTAGAATTTTGTCCTTTCTCCAGGAAGGTCTGGAGAAAGGGTTGTCAGTCAGTTCTCTGAAAGGTCAGATTTCTGTACTATCTATTCTTTTACATAAGCATCTGGCGGATGTGCCAGATGTTCAATCTTTTTGTCAGGCCCTGTCATATCCCTATGTTATGTACCTATAAGATGATATCTCCTATACATTTACCTTTTAAAGGATGTTTGTTCCCCTTCCTCTTTGCTTGATATTTAGTGTGTATTCAGTGCATCTGTCTCT
>CAJPDP010473971.1:0-11817 GCA_905336975.1 Bombina variegata variegata
TTACGGCTTTGTAGTGTAAAACTCATAACTACTTACTTTAGAATGCATTACGAATCTTGTGGGGTAGGCTGTACCGCGGCAGATTAGGGGTTAATAATATTTAACTAGAGTTTGCGATGCGGGAGTGTGGCGGTTTAGGGGTTAATATGTTTATTATAGTGGTGGCAACGTTGGGGGCGGCAGATTAGGGGTTAATAAGTGTAGGTAGGTTGCAGCGACATTGGGGGCAGGTGATTAGGGGTTAAAAATATAATATAGGTGTCGGCGATGTCGGGGCGGCAGATTAGGGATTAGTGTAAGATTAGGGGTGTTTAGACTCGGGGTTTATGTTAGGGTGTTAGGTGTAAACATAAAATGTGTTTCCCCATAGGAATCAATGGGGCTGCGTTACTGAGTTTTACGCTGCTTTTAGGCAGGTGTTAGACTTTTTCTCAGCCGGCACTCCCCATTGATGTCTATGGGGAAATCGTGCATGAGCAAGTACGACCAGCTTACCGCTGACTTAAGCAGCGCTGGTATTGGAGTGCGGTATGGAGCTCAATTTTGCTCTACGCTAACTTCTTGCCTTTTAACGCCGGGTTTGTAAAAACCCGCAATACCAGCGCTGCAGGTTAGTGAGCGGTGAGAAAAAACTGCTCATTAGCACCGCACAGCTCCTAATGCAAAACTCGTAATCTACCCGTAAATTTCTTACGACAGACTATGTTTTGTGCACAGTATATATTGTTTAAAAGTTTCAAGTTTATATTTTTTATACTGTTTGTTTATGTTCTTAACAAAGGTTTTATGTTTTTTGGTACATGAGACATCCACAGTACAGTAAATTCATACATCTCAGGAATGATACAATCCAAACCCTCTGTGGCTACACTGGTATGTTTTAATCCCATACTATAGGTACACTATATTCGTAATAAACCATGCCCGTAATCTTTGTATAGTTTCTCAGAATGTCAAGGGTTTTAATTCACCCAACAAACGTTCTATGGCACTGCTGGACCTGCATAAAAGGCAGGCAGACATACTGTTTCTGCAGGAAACACATTTTCTTAGATGTAAAGAACCAAAATATTTAGGCCCTTAATACACTCAACACTACCATAACTCATTCTCTCAAAAAAAGAGAGGAGTATTCTACTTCATAAAAATATTGCCTTTAAACACATACAAACCTCTAGGGACACAGATGGGAGATTTCTTGGTGTTTTTGGATTACTGTACGGTACTCCAGTCACATTTATTACCATTTATGCCCCAAATATTAAACACACCCCATTCTTCCGCAAAATGTTTCAGAAAATGATAGATTTGGCCAAAGGGGTAATTATATTAGGGAGAGATTTCAACTTCCCACTTCAGCCATTAAAAGACAGCTCGAACCCTAATGTTTGTGTTTCCCAGAAAACAGCACATTTTCTATGGAAAAATTTAAGGATTTAAGGGAACACAACCTCTATGATTCTTGGAGATATTTTCATGGAGACAAAAAAGATTACACCTTTTTTTCAACACAAACTTAAATGTATAGTAGACTGGACAATTTTTTCACCAATCAGCTAGGCCTAACATTTCTTTCCAACTCCCAAATTAAATCGACTACTGGGTCCGACCACTCTGCAGTGATACTAAATATGGCCAAACACTAGAACCACTGAATTCATATGGAAATTAGAAGATACACTGCTGCATAATCTTAAACACTCCGAAACACTAAAAAAATCACTGAAAGAGTTCTTTACAATTAATTCTACCCCGGATATCAATATTTTCACCCTATGGGAGACCCATAAGTGTTTTATGAGGGGTGAACTCATAAAACTTAAAGCACAAGATAAGAAAGTCGCACGCCAACACTACTTAGACCTAACTACACAATTATCTAACTTAGATCTACAACATAAGCAGGTACCCACAGACCCCCAGATTTTAAAAGACCTACTTACTACTAGAAACAAATTAAAGGAACTCTTAGCACAAGAACAACAAATTATTGATCACAAATTTAAACAAAAATTCTTTTACGAAGGAAATAGGGCAGAAAAATTCCTAGTTAGAGCCCTCAAAAAAAGGAAAATGAAATCATTCATCCACAAAACTGATTACCCCTCAAAAACAAAATGTACTTACCACCCCTGAAATTGGCAAACACAGGGAATACTATTTAAAACTTTACAACATTGCTCCAAATTCAGACAATGCTTTAAAATGAATCAGAACTAGAGAAATATTTACAGGATAGCACCCTACCTACTCTTACATCCAAACAACGAAAATAACTAGACGCCCCTATCACCTACTTGAATTAATTTGGGTACTTAAAGAGTTAAATGTAGGTAAGAGCCCAGCCCCTGATGACTACTCAGTACAATACTACCATCATTTCAAAGATATATTAACCCCATACTTATTGAAGTTATTTAATGAAATAGGAGAAGGGAAACCCTTCCCTCAGAATATGATTGAGGCGCATATAACCGTGATCCCCAAACTGGGTAAACCCCCTACCATACCATCTAATTTTAGACCAATCTCATTGCTTAAAGTTGATGTGAAACTATTTGCAAAAATCCTGGCTTCCAGAATAAACAGAATTCTCCCGACATTAGTACACATTAATCAAGCAGGTTTTACACTGCATTGCGAAGCAAGGGATAACACCATAAAAATAGTCAATCTCCTAGATTATGTTACAGATATCAAAATACTGGCCATATTTCTCTCAATCGATGCCGAAAAGACTTGCGATAGATTAAATTGGAAATTTTTGAAAGCCACCCTTCATAGGTTTGGATTCAGTCACTCCCTAATTGGATAAAATATTTGCTTTATACAACAACCCCACAGCTAGAATTTGGCTTAATGACTCCATAACATCCCCTAAAGGTATTGCTAACGGCACAAGGCAGGGGTGCCCACTGTCTCCCCTGTTGTTCGTGCTAGCAATGGAAGTATTAGCAACTAATATTCACCAGAATGATGACATAAAAGGAGTTACAATCCATGACACCCAATACAAAATGTCATTATATGCCAATGACATTATGCTCACATTGACTTCCCCAATGTCCTCACTAAAAGCGCTATCAACAGAATTTTCTATATATAGCAAATTCTCCTTCTTTAAAATAAATTAGACTAAATCAGAATTCATTAGTTTAAATAACCCTACCCAACTGATACACAATATACAGGGGGGTTATGGCTTCCATCACAACCCCAAATCTATCAAATATCCAGGTATACAAATTCCTGAAGATGAAACTCTAATTTTCACACTCAACTACACACCTTTATTACAAAATATAAATAAAGATCTTCAAGACTGGGAACATAAATCAATATCATGGTTAGGTCGTATAAATTCGGTAAAAATGATGATTCTCCCAAAAATACTGTATCTGCTTCAAGCATTACCTATCCCTCTACCAAATCAATATCTACATTCTATACAAAGAACTTTAAATTCTTAAATCTGGTCCAATCGGATGATAAGGTTCTCTATGAAAACTCTGTATATGCCCAAAAATAGAGGAGGGTTTGGAGCTCCTAATATTACATTTTACCGATACGCTTCCCACCTTGTAAGAATTATTAATTGGTGCAAAAATGAAGCTGAGAAGGAATGGATTAAACTCAAAAGATCATTAATCTCTCACCCGAATCTAGGGAGTTTGTGTTGGGCATCCCCACTAGAACAGAAGACCCTACTAACAATATCTACACTCATAACTGAAACTTTAAGAACTTGGGGTTATTAACCATTTTCCCACTGTATCAACAGTTCCCTCCCCTTTAACTCCCATTTTGACAAATCCCATATTCCAAACAAAATAGCATGCCCAATCTAGGTTACACAGTACTATACACACATTACTTCCCTTTCACAAAATCCTTAAAGAAGGTAAACTACGGTCAAGATCAGAATTGGCTTAACTTTATATCTGAATTTTGAGCAACGGTATAAATATTTTCAACTTAGTCATCTTATAACTACGCATGTGGACAAACAAAACATATTACGTCCGTTGACACCATTAGAAAATATCTGTTACCAGCAAACAAAAATCAAGGGCCATTTATCAATAGCTTACAAACAAATACTTCAATATAATTCAGGTCACCTCCCCTCATACATACGAAAGTGTAAGGAGCAATTGGGAATTCAATCAACAGAAAAAGATTGACTCACTATTATAACACATATGAGTTCCTCTTCATCTACAGTAAAATTTAGAGAAACCAACATGAAGATCCTTAGTTGCTAGTACCCTATACCACACAGGATAGTACAAATACACCCAAACTCTCAGACCAAATGTTGGAGAAATTGTGGCCAAATTGGTAAAATGTTCCATGTGTGGTGGGGCTGTCCCAAAATACTAGCTTACTGGAACCTAGTGACTTCAGAAATTACTAAAGTGGTTCAATATGATATACCCTCTGACCCACTAGTATGCTTATTCCATAAACCTACCAAAATAAGATGTAGACTTAGGTCCTCACTCTTAAGTATTATGTTGAACTGCGCCAAACAATTGATACCAAGATGGTGGAAAAACACAGTAATCCCATCTAGAGATGATTGGATAGGTTCTGTCTCCCTAACTTTATCACTAGAAATAGACCACTACTGTCTTAAATGCAAACTAGATGATTACCATTCTATTATGTTTATTTGGGAGGAATACCTTAATGCTAAATGAAACATGTGTTTTACATTGTGGAATACATTTTGTTAATATCCTAACAAACAAACATTTGTAATTTTGGTAAATTGAAATGTACTGTCATGTTTGTCAAAGAAAAAAAAAAAAAAAAAAAAAAGAGTATTTTTGGCTGTGCAGTCTTTTTTTCCATTTTATGACCTAATTATTTTGTCAGAAATGTACAGATAAAAAATGTAGCATAGCTGGTGGTTTGACTAGTGGAACTATGGGAATTGGTCCCCCTCACACCTCTCAAATCAACTACTGCTGAGACTGCATCATCTCCCCAGGGACTGTACAAAAAAGCATCAAGAATTCTACTTCACAACCACTGGCAGTCAGAGAACGCTGTAGTGCTCAGCCTAGCAAACAAGAGCTGCACAATCTGACAAAATAAATTAACTTAGATTTCAAAGACTGAACTCTTCTGAAAATGATATTGGCAAATAAATAGTTATGCATTTTTTTGTCTCTTACCTTTTATTTAAAAGTGCATTTTCCAAAAATGCATGCAGGTTATCTAAATTGCAATTGAATACAAAATGTCAGTTGCTTCATAAACTTGGCTATATTTCATGCTCTGAAGTCAGAAACTAATGATGTTGTTAGCTCCTAAAGAGTGACAGCAACTTATAGGATATTTAGCCATCTTACCTTTTTGCATGGCGTTATATCATTGGGGCTGTATCCCTATCTTCTAAATATATGAATAAATATAACGTTTGCAAAATTATTTTAATATTGGTGCAAATATTTTTTGATGTATAACAATATTTATATAGCTAATAATATTATTATTTTTTTTTAAAAAGGTAAAATATTTTAATATTTGTTTGTTAGTGCATCAAAATCCATACCTTTTTGGGCTGCGTGCCTTTAGACAAAATATCTAATAGGTCTGCAGAAGAGACAAAGTAAAACCGAGGAAAGGCTAAACGCTTTATTTCCAAGTATTCAGACAATGCTTTTTCACAGAGAGAAAGCCTACAAAAAAATAGAATAATTATTAGAAATATAATAACACTATTAGAAGTGTACACACACACATATATATACACACACACATACACACATAACATGGGATAGATAGTACATTTTGTAATGTATTTTTGAAGTGTTTTGTTCAACTTTTTTGTTTAGAAAAATAGTTAACCACAGCTCTGAGGTCGCGGTAAGGATTTAAGTGTAAATGGCGATTGCACAACCGCAATCGCAATTTCGCTCACCTTGTAATAGCGCAATTAAAAATGCTTGCAAAAAGACGATATCGCTTGTGCAAAACAGTTTGCACCTCCCTTGTAATCAAGCCCAAAATATGGTGCACAACGCAAAAAGAGGGTTCTGCACACAGAGGAGATACAGAGAACAACCTTTCTCTAGACGGGGACCAGACAAACACAGATGAAAATGATCCACCCAGCTCAGAAAGGTTAACTTCCGCCAACACTTAAAAGCTGAATACTCTAAATGTGAGGATGATGAGCCAAATATAAGTATAAACATTTTATAAACTTTATTTTACATTACAAATAATATGGCACAGTTTTAAATGAAGATTATTACTGCAATACAAAATTACTTTTGTTCTTTAATGCCTCATCATATTATAGATCTACATTTTACACCCAAATTTAATAATTAAAAATTAAAACTGAAATGTGTTAATTGCTGACATGATACAAGCCCCATTGGTGCTCTGAGCAGCTGCATTATATAAAATGTTGGTGCACTGAGAATATCTAACCTGCATGATTAAGGACTGACAGGTCCAAAACGTTGCATTTTTATTTTGTTGTACTTAGCAATAAATACTTTTAAATAGTGTTGCTGCTTTTTGGATTTTCTAATATCTAGTTATGCTTCACATGCAGAGAAAAATGGTAACACTTAAACAGTGATAACTTTTACTAGGAACATTTTTGCCAATACTTGTATACTGCAAATATGTTTCTATAAAACACATACTTCATCTATGTGCATTTTAATTTTAACCGGAATGTCCCTTAAGCATTAGAAAATCCATATGGGCTGGGTGTACACGCTATTGGAAGCTTTTGAGTGACTTCTGGAAAATAAGGAGAACTGATCTATTGGAGTTGAGCTGTGGAGTATCGATTAGAAGTATATATACATTGCAATATTGCATTGAATGCATTGCTTTTCTTTATTGTCATGGGTACTTTTAAAGAAACTTTGTTGTGCCAGACTTTAAGAAGGATCTATTTGGGACACTTACTGATAAAGGGCATATATGTTTTATAACATAATAAGATCTGTTTATTAGGTGTATGATTTGCAGGTTCCCATCTCTTTATAGTAGCTATTCAGACGACAGATATATATCCTCACCTTGATATTACCCACTTTCAATCATATGGGTTCAATTTGCGGCTAGGGTGTTCAGGTCTGATTATCAGCATCAAATATGTTAGTGTTAAAGTGCACCAAACCGATATCTGTGAAAATCCAGATATTTGTGTATTGCACTTAAACATACATATATCTGGCATAGAAAATAGCCGATTAATGTTCAATTCCTAATTTATGCACAAGATTAATATTTAAGGGTATGATTTGACGGTTTTTATTGTGTTTTTTTTCCCGATTCTCTTTTGGGTTTAATACAGAAATAGGTTGTCACAGAACTTTGCTATTTAGAATTTGGCAGTACTAATACTTTTTGTACTTAACCCCCTAACTTTTGTTTTAAAAGTACAGTTATATTAAGGGTGTGCACCAGTAATAAACAGAGAATAGGATCTATTTTATTCATTTGTATTAATATGTACTCTCTAACTTTGTTTATAAAGACAACACATGCCAGGAATGATGGAAAATACAAACGTAACTGCAGACACAAGCACAAAACATGCATAAAAATATGCATAGAAACAAAAAGTCCTAACACAAAGTAAAGAAAGACATAAAAAATAAGCTGCATACATCATAGAGATACTGTGCTCAAAACAATTATGTCATTCATGAAAGAGCAGAATTCAAACACACAGACCTATTTGCCTGAAAAAATATAACTATAAAGCTGAAGTATCCTGATAATGTTCATTGGCTTATATGGAACCTCCTTCAAATGTTCAATGAATGTTAGAAGGAAGAAGCTACCTATCAACGAATGAGCATTAGTACAAAGCACCTATCAGCAGGATTGGAATAGTTGTGCACAACTGATACAGTTTCAGTTTAAATATAAAAAAAAAAATTACTTCAGATTTTTAAACAAAAAATCAATATCTTCATAAAAATAACGAAAACATTTGGAGTAAAACATCCCTTTAAGAGCTAGTTTTATATAAACAATTAATAGCATTGTTCTGGCTACTCTCATATCACCATAACACGTGCTAAAACAATTTAAAGGAACATAAAACCCACAATTTTTCTTCTTTCATGATTTAGCTAGAGCATAGAATTTTAAACAATTTACTTCTATTTAAATTTGATTTGTTTTCTTGTTATCCTTTGTTGAAAAGCAGTAAGGCAGTTTTGCAACAATGCTATACATTAGCAAGAGCACTAGATGACAGCACTATTTACTATTTCATGTAGTGCTCCAGACATGGGCACGCTATCTATCTAGATATCTCTTCAACAAAGAATAACAAGACAACAAAGCAAATTCGATAATAGAAGTAAATTGGAAACTTTTTAAAATTGTATTCTATATATGAATCATGAAATCATTTTTTGGGTTTCCTGTCCCTTTAACACTCCTCTTGTAGATTTAATCTATAGTGATTTTTTTTTAATATAGGCCTTGATGTAAAAGGAAAACATTCCTTGGTGACATTTGAAAAGCATCAAATCCTCAGAAATAGGACCTAAATTTAGCATATAAGAAACATTGCAATCAAAATGTAAAGTGATCTGGGTGAACTGCATTGATTAGCCTGTGTCACATGATCCAGCGTATACCCTCATAGAGTTTTATGTTTGCATATACTATAATGTAAGAGCTCACGCAGTGATACGTCTCAACAAATAATTACACGCGTTTACCTGCTTTGGATATTCTCAAGAGTTTCATACAGATTGCGTCTGTTTGTTGCATCCAACACATTTTTAATTTTCTCAGTTTCAAACATCAGTTCCTGTGTAAAATAAAAACAAAAAAAAAAAACACCTTTTGACAAGATAAACATAAATAGTGATGCTTTATCTATAACAATGTTTCTGAAAAAACAAGTTACTTCATACTTAACTTTACAAAACAATGGAATTGAAATCATATTAAATATCTTATATGTGTTATAAGGATAAAGTACCTACGAAGACACTAGAGATTTTATCACAAAACAAAAAACAATTGCAGTCCTTTTTCACTCACATGGGCCATATACAGAGAGGATCTCTTCTGTAGGACATCGGGGTCTATCCAAAAAAAAGAGTCCCTTGATAAACCTTATCATAGGTAGGAAAATCCAATAGTCCCCTGGACCAATGTTTCTCAATCACGGTCCTTAAGTACCCCCAACAGGCCAGGTTTTCATTATAGCTTAACCAGTGCACAGGTGAGGTAATCAACTGATCAGTACCCATATTTACTAACCTGCTCTCATCCATCAGCTGATTATTTCACCTGTGCATTGGTTCAGCTATAATGAAAACCTGGCCTTGAGGACCGTGGTTGAGAAACAATGCCCTGGACTACTGACAAATTGAACCAGGCAAGTAATAACTTAGATTATTTCTATCTAAATTCAAGCACACTAGCAATATTTGTGCTACTGATTAATAGCTTATTTCTCGGATGGATAAAAAGAGACCTATTCATTAGTATGTATCCCAGACTACATTTTATCCTGTGAGCACTGTCTTAAATAGTTTCTTCATAATCTCTGTGATGCTGTATCCAGAACCAAAATAATAATGGTGTCCTATTTAAAGGTGTCATTTAAATGTTACCACTCATAGGGCCAGATTACAAGTGGTGCGCTAAATTACTTTTCTGCTTGCATGCTACCTGTGCTCAAAGAAAAAATGTATTGGGGCCGTATTACTTCCGGACTTTGGTTACCATGACTGCCCTAACTTCTTCTCCCCATAGACTTCTATGTGGCATGCTGTAAAAAACAGTAATTGCTCACTCACTAACCCTACACTGCATTAAACCAACTGTGCTAAAACCAAAGTGAGTTAGGAATACTCTAAATTCCTATGTTCTTCACATTGAAAAATGTTCCTCTTAATTTTAAATAGATAGATATTGGATATTGTATACACACACACACAAAAACAAATGGTCGCAATCTGAGGTTAGAGGGTAGCAGATTCAGGAGAAATTTTAGGAACCATTTTTTTTTTTTTACAGAAAGGGTGGTGGATTCATGGAATAAACTTCCAAGTGAGGTGGTAAACACAAAGGGGATGATTTGTCATTGTCTGCCTGACATGATACGCTGTAGCGTATCATGTCCGACAGACATCGCCGAATGCCGACTGCATTCGCTGTCGGCATTTAACATTGCACAAGCAGTTCTAGTGAACTGCTTGTGCAATGCCGCCCCCTGCAGATTCGCGGCCAATCAACCGCTAGCAAGGGGTGTCAATCAGCCCGATCGTATAGGATCGGGTGGATTGCAGACCGCAGCCTCAGAGGGAGTGGATCAGTTATGGAGCAGCGGTCTTAAGACCGCTGCTTCATAAACGCTGTTTCCCGCGAGCCTGAAGGCCCTTGATAAATCGGCCTCAAAGACTGTAAAGCAATTAAAAAATGCCTGGGACATGCATAAGGCTATCCTAACAAAAAGTAACATGTTCCTTCAGGAAAGGATAACAAAAGAATGAAGCGAATTTGATAATAGAAGTAAATTGGTAGGTTGTTTAAAATTATATATTGTATCCAAATCATGAAAAAAATGGGGTTTCCTGTCCCTTTAAGTTTCCGTTAGGAATACTGGGCCTTTATATAAAGTGTCCAAATGATCAACGTATTACTTAGATAGATATACGTCTTTATACTGTTTTTGTCAATAACTGTTGACCATTTCCAATTATAATAAATTCTCTGGTTCATATACTTACTGAAGAGATTTGGAGAAGTGGGAGACAAAATAGAAAGCTTTGGTTGCTGTGTGTCAGCTCCTGGGCCTTATATAATTAAAATGTAAATGTTTAACGACTTAGCTAGATCTATGCAATTTTGTTTTACAATGTTATGCAATAAAATACCTGCTTTATTGTACAGACACGCACACCTATGCAGAATCTTATTAAGCTATCTGCGTCCTACATACACATTCATCATCTGAATTAGTCAACATCACTGTTTGAAGAGGAATATGCTATTATAAGATGAAAATATAAAAATAAAAAAACCCAGGCCGGATAAGTCACATAGCTCTGCGAAACCTGTTGTTGCTCTACAAATAACTGATATATAGGGCTAATTATAAGTGTGACACAATTGATAGTGCCGAGTTTATTATCTTGCTCTTAGCCTTGTGACATAATCTGGTATTACAAGTGAATGGTTGAAAATGTTACCCAAAACATCTTAACACAGCCAAAGCTTTATAAGCGTGCCATATACTTTTAATGGACAGCACAGAATGCACTATTAGCACACTCATTGGTGGTGGAGTTAAAAGGGAAATAAACCCCAAAATGTTTCACTCATGATTCAGATATTACAAAAAACAACTTTCCAATTTACTTCCATTATCTAATTTGCTTCATTCTCTTGGTATCCTTTGGCAAAGAAGCAACAAAGCACTACTGGGAGCTAGTTAACGCATTGGATGAACCAATAACATGAGGCATATATGTGCAGCCACCGATCAGCAGCTCCTGAGCCTACCTAAGTATCCTTTTCAACAAAGGATACCAAAAGAACAAAACAAATTAATAAGATAATAGAAGTAAATTGGAAAGTTGTTTAAAATTGCTTGCTGTATCTGAATCGCAAAAGAAAAATATGTGTTCCATGTACCTTTAAGTGTTATACCATAGAGCAGTGATTTTTAACCTTTTTTTTGCCGTGGCACACTTTTTTACATTAAAAAATCCTGTGGCACACCACCATCCCAAAATTTTAAAAAAATCACACATTGTAGCCTAATACAGCACATATACATACACATACACAGAAACACAC
>CAJPDP010474214.1:0-14039 GCA_905336975.1 Bombina variegata variegata
TAAGCTCAACTGGAGTTTTTTTTTTTTTTTAAAGCTTTATTGTACCAAATATAAACATACATTATACAAATACAGGATGTTCTGGAACTGATACTTTAAATAGAATAGGAGAACGCTTCGTCTAAAGATCAAGTGATAGTGAATAAGGTCAAAAGACCACCTTCTATTTCTTCTTATAGTCCATGATCTTATCATAGTGTCTCTTGGCATTCAATAGCGTAATCCTCAAATACGAAGCGCCCTGTTACATCAATGCTGTGTAATATAAACTAATAAAAACAATTAACCAATAACAAATATAATAACCCTGATGTAAGTAGGAATGTTGCAAGTTATTATAAAATACATACTTTGAATTAAATACAATGTGCAGAATATGAGGACATGTTGTGTATTACTCCATGGCATTTTCATTGGTAAGAAAAGTCTGACTGTTCATCTAGTCGTGGTGTGTAGGGATGGAAGGGAGTGTATATATTCCTCCCATAGGAATCGGATTGACAGATAATCATCTATCTTGTGTAATTTCGAGTAGTGGTATTGTTCTAATTCTATAGCTGTGGTTACTCTATCTCTCCAAAAATTCGTGGACGGTAAAGTGGGACATTTCCAGTAGTATGGAATGTATCGTTTGGCTGTGTTGATCATGATAGTGAGCAATTTAAGTCTAAGTTTACATTTCAATTGAGGGAAGTAGTTGAAGAGATACGTCCACGGGGTGTGTGGAAGGGAGATGCCTATGACTAGCTCTATTTCCTTACCTATATAGGACCAGTAGGTTTGTGCAATATGGCATGACCACCATATATGTGTGAAAGTACCTTTCTGCGCGCAACCTCTCCAGCAATCAGTATTGGAGCCTGGGAATATTCTCCCTAGTTTAACGGGGGTATAATGCCATCTACAAAGAAGTTTTGTGTTCATCTCCGTTATATTCATAGAGGAGGCAGATGAACTCATCTGTTTATAGATAATATTCCATATCTTGGCTGATTGTTGATCATTAAGTTCTGTCTCCCAGCTTGTTTTGTGAGATGGGGGGTGGGTTGCGCGGTGGGAAAGTAATAGTTTATACGATATTGATAGGATACCCGTGTTTGGAAATGGTAAATAACATAATGACTCAAATGGGGTCAAAGGTCGAGATAAGTTGTTTTTATCTACGTGCGTCGAGATATAGTGTAGGAGTTGATGATGTATTAGCCAATTGTTAAGGGAGGGGCCTATAATCTCAAGTAGCTCCTCTTTAGACTTAATTTTTCCATTTTGAAAGATCAAGTAATGGGGTATCATTTGTGATAGTGAGTGTATATCAGGAGTATGTAGTATGGAATGGAGGGGGGTTGTGGGATTGTCTATCAAGGGTGTTAAAGGGGAAAGGGGCGTGGAGATTGTTTTGTAACTTCTCAGAATTTTTTTCCAAGTTTTAAATGTTTCTCTAACCAATAGAGGGAGTTTTGGGGAGCTTTGCTCTCTTTTAGATTTGAGCCAACATTGTCCTCCGAGCTGGCTGCTCTGAGAGAGTTCATGTTCTAGAACTACCCATTCCTTGTGGTTAGCGTTCCTGCACCAGTCTACAATTCTAGTCATAAGAGTCGCATAACGATACCATAGTAAATTGGGGACTCCAAGTCCTCCTTCAACCGTAGTCCGGTACAAGGTATGTGTAGCTATTCATGGGCGTTTGTGATCCCATATATATGAGTTTATGATTTTCTGTAGTTGGTGTAAAGTGGAATCAGGGATAGGAATGTGTAGAGTCTGAAGGACATAAAGGATTTTAAGGAGTATTAGCATTTTGACGGCATGTATCCGGCCTAACCATGAAATTGATTTATTACACCAGCAGTGCAAAGTGGAAATTATGTGGTTTCTTAAAGGTACAAAATTTAAGGGGATCATTTTATTTAGATGCGGGGTAATGAAGATTCCTAAGTACTTGAGTGCTGTCGGTTGGTGTTTAAATTGCTGTGAATGAAGTATACATAGATCTGCAGGCGATGTCTCTATACTAATGAATTCTGATTTAGTTTTATTGATATGGAAATTAGATAGGGTACCATATTCACAAAAGAGACACATTACGGGGGGAATAGAAGTGCTGATATTTGTAAGTGTATGACATCATCCACATACAGTGAGGTTTTAATGCCTGTTATTGCTGGTGAATTTCTAATACTAGTCGCTAAAACTTCCATCGCCAGGATGAATAATGTTGGGGATAATGGGCAGCCTTGTCTTGTGCCATTTTGAATTGGGAAAGGAGAAGATAGGGAATCATTTAACTTAACTTTAGCTGTAGGGGCGTTATATAGAGCGAATATTTTATGAGTGAATTGGTCGTCGAATCCGAATTTTCGTAGGGTATGGAGTAAAAAAGGCCAACTAAGGCGATCAAAAGCCTTTTCGGCGTCCAACGATAGTACTATGGAGGGAATTCGATTGTTAACGGCATATTCAATAATATTTAATATTTTGGTGGTGCTGTCTCGGGCTTCCCTGCGGGGGGTAAACCTCGCCTGGTTAGTATGAATGATATTTGGGATGATTCTGTTTAATCATGTGGTGAGAATTTTAGCATACAATTTAATATCTAAATTTAGTAGGGAGATTGGGCGAAAGTTTGGAGGTGTTGTTGGTGGTTTGCCTGGTTTTGGGATCACTACTATGTGTGCCTCTATCATTGAGGAAGGGAAGTCTACACCGTCTGATATTGCATTAAATATCTTCATTAGGTGGGGTGTTAGGGTATCTTGGAATGTCTGATAGTATTTTGCAGAGAGACCCTCTGGGCACTTCCCAGGTTTGAGTGTCTTTATGGCCGATAAGATTTCTTGTGTAGTAATTTGCGAGTTAAGGTCTTTTAATTGCTCGTCAGTGACAGTCGGGAGTAAGCAGGTCCGAAGGAATCGTTCTATCTCTTGGGAAATTTGAGTAGAGGGAATTTCCGAGGGTATGTTATATAAGTTAGAATAAAAAGTATGGAATGCTTGTAGAATAGCAGGGATGGTTTTTTGAGGAGGTTTACCCGGAAGCAGGGACCTAGCTAAGTACTTACCTGCTCTGTTACTTTCAAAATGGAATAAACTATTTGTTTTCCTCTTCAGTGTATAATATTCAATCTGCAGGAAGTCATCGAGCGCTTTTCGCACCCTCATGACCTCAGTTAAAGTGGAAGGGTCAGCTGGGGATTGTTTATGTTGGAATTCTAATCGTGAGAGTTCATCGGTCAGGCCTCGGTACATGTCTCTATGTTGTTTATTAGTCTGTGACTTTAGTTTTATGAGTTCTCCACGAATGAAGCATTTATGCGCTTCCCACACCGTGAACTGACTAGGCACAGAAGGGGTATTGATAAGGAAGTACTCAGTCAGGGTCTTGTTTATTTTAGCAACGTGCTCAACTTTGCCTAAGAGGGCATCATCTAATGTCCAGAGAAAAGGAGTAGTTATGCGTTCTGGCCAGTTAAAAGAGAGCATCACCGCTGAGTGGTCCGACCAGAATGTGGGCGAGATGGAGCATTTGGTGATTTGAGAAAGGCCTGATTGGTTAGTAAATATTTAGTCTATGCGGCTGTAGGATTTGCTGGGATAGGAGTAAAATGTGTAATCTTTTGTGGTTGGATTCACAAAGTGCCAAGTATCATATAATTTATGAAGTTTGAGATTTTTCCAGAAGTATGTAAGAAATTTAGTGTGTGGTTTGGAAAGGGAATTTGTACTGTCAAGTTGAGGTTGAAGAGGAAAGTTAAAATCACCTCCCAAATAAACAGGGCCTTTAGAGGTGTCTAGCAATTTATTAAACATTGTAGTGAAAAATGCTTTGGGAGTTACGTTAGGAGCATAGATATTTATAAGCGTTATAGGTTGGCCATAAAGGAGCCCTATCAGTCCTAAGAGTCTACCCTCTGTATCGGACATTTTGTGTAATAATGTGAAGGGTAAGGTTTTTTTAAGCAGTATACTAACCCCACATTTGTTGGCGGGCCCTGAATTGTGGAAATGTTGAGTGTATGTGCGACCCAGGTATTTTGGCCAGTGATTTTTCTTGAAATGAGTTTCCTGTAAGTAAATAATATCTGCGCCCCGTTTTGCCAAGTCGGAAAGTGCTTTTGAACGTTTACAGGGGGAATTTAGTCCCTTTGCATTCTGTGACACCAAAACTAGAGGGTGGGGTTCTTTGGAGTGTTGAGTTGCCATAGCTTAAATAAGGATTGTAGGTATTCTGGGAAGTCTCTTGGAAGCATTGATTCAGGGATTCCGCGGAGTCTTAAGTTCTTCCTTCTGCCTCTATTTTCGAGGTAATCGATTTTATCCAATAACGCTGTAATTGTTTCTTGTTGTGATGACGTCTTGTCATTGATTCTCTGAATGTCATCCCTTACCTCCTCGGTTTCAGCTTCTAACATGTCTACCCTAGATCCCAAGTTATGAAGATCTTGTTTTAGTTCTGTGAGCTCCTCGCGGAGACAGGATCTGAAGATGTCTGAAATCTCTTGTTTAGTTGTGAAATGTGATAAGAGCGAGGCAGGGATGCTCTCATGTGAGATAGGTGTTGATGGAGGTTCAATTTTAGGACCTATCGTGCTTGAGGAAGGTGTTTGCCTATGCTGAGATCCAGCACTGGAAGCTGGATGTTCAGTAGCAAAAAATGATGGCATGGTATGGGATTTAGTTGTAACTTGTTTTGTAATCCTCTCAGATTTTGATTGCCTTTTGGTTGTTGATTTATTCACCCGCAACAAAACCTGGGTGAAAATAAAAATATAACAGGGTGCAGTGTGTGCAGCTGCACAGATGCTGAAATCCTCACATACCTGCCGCTCCAGCTTTCTGCCGCATGCGCCTACAGTGCTGCTCCAGCTTTCTGCCGCATGCCCTACCCAGAAACAATCCCCACCACCAGAGCAGTTACCTGGTAACAGTGGTAACCCCAGCAGGACCTTTTCTGATGCAATGAGATTGGCTGGATGCCGAGTTAGGGCTTAGCATTCAGTGCTGCACAGTGCACATCTAAAACAGCACATGCACTAGCTTGGCATGTCATGGCACAGTTTCTCACAAATAAATATAAGCAGAGAACTTTTGACTGTGACAGTATTAGGACTGACTGTGTGTGTTATTAGGACTGACAGTCTTTGTTGTGGCCCCATGACATCAGCAGTCTGGCATGGATTTTTTTTTTTTTAGGACTCTTGGGCCCCTCAACAAAGACTGGGCCCTGGGCAGCTGCCCCTTTTGCCTTGTGTTAAAGACGGCCCTGAGTATGTGTTACTGGTAACCAAGGGGATAAAATGACTGCTCAGTTGTGAAAAAATTTGGTGGGATAAAGGGTGGGGCCTAAGTTTGATCTTTTTGAGAGGAGATTGTGTGACCTCACCTGCCACCTGTGCCCAGTCACATATATGTTGTCTGGTATTTTAATGGAGCACAACTGGCAACCCTATAGATAGCCTCTCCAGTGCTGAGCACATTACAAGCAGAGGATCTGTTTAAAGGGAGAGTCTAGTCCCAAAATTGTTTTCATGATTTAAATAGAGAATGTAATTTTAAACAACTTTCCAATTTACTTTTATCACCAATTTTTCTTTGTTCTCTTGGTATTCTAAGTTGAAAGCTAATTATAGGAGGTTCATATGCTAATTTCTTAGACCTTGAAGACTGCCTCTAATCTGAACGCATTTTGATCACTAGAGGGCATTAGTTCATGTGTTTCATACAGATAACATTGACGTGCAGTTACCCTGGAGTGAGCACTGATTGGCTAAAATGCAAGTCTGTCAAAAGAACTGAAATAAGGGGGCAGTTTGCAGAGGTTTAGATACAAGGTAATCACAGAGGTAAAAAGTGTATTTATAGAACAGAGTTGGTTATGCAAAACTGGGGAACAACAAAAATTCTGGTGTTGACTGTCCCTTTAAGGAGTATATCGACAACCCAACAGGAGGAGGCTAAGGGACCTGTCACCAGGGCACCTGTGGCAGGCTTGTGGCTAACTCCTTCCGAGGGAGTAATTGTTTCACTGCCCAATACTCCAATCTCCCCTCTTTCTCTAAGTAGCAGCTCTCTGAAGTGGGAAATGGGCCTCAAATCAGTCTAACAACCCCGCTCAACAATGAATATGGAGCATCTCAATTCTTCACCTTCCTCTTGTGAGGCAAAGATTAAAACTGGCATACTAGAGAGGTGGGAAGGATTAAGTGTTCTTGGTGTTTTAGTAATCTTTGCCTCCTCCTAGTGGCCAGGAGTAATGGCTTGTGGACTTTCACCACCTTATGAAAGAAAATAAAAATATATGTAAAACGCACTTTACACATATACACTTATTACAGGCCATCACAAAGGTCCAGAGACTCCTTGGTTTAAAGCCCAGAAGCCACTCTAAGTTTTAATAGTCAGATGATCACTGTGGTAAAAGTGAATATTTTATGTAAACAAACGTGCATTTTTTTGAGTAGAGTCTCCTATGAACCCTAGAAAAAGCACATACACACGCAAATGTTTACAACATGGTTTAAATATAATTTTTTTCACGCCTTTTGTTAAGTTTTCATGTCATGATATACACATAAAATAACAGTATAGTATAAATCTGCTGGGTCTGCTGACCCCCCTCCTATATAATATGTGTGGGTTTCTCACTGGAAAATGGCCTACAGTGCAGCTTAAATGAACCCAGTTACTGTTTTAAAAAATATCTGCTTATCTAATAGTATATACAGTATGTATTAATAGGCAAACTGGACTTTTAAAATCTTGTTATTTTTTGGTATTTAAAGTTTTGCTTTGTCAAGTTCTAAAACAGAGTGCATCCATTTTGTAATTTGTCTTAAATCAACCAAACGTTTGGCTCAGAACTCTAAAATAGATTAGCACATAGTTGCTAACTGTCCTGTTTTTCCTGGGACAGTCAATATTTTTTGCTTCTTGCCACTGTCTATTAAGTCTGTCCCATGTTCAGTTACTTAGTTTAATATTATTGTGTGCAGTGTAGTTCTCCCACCACAGAGGTTGCTGTGTATAGAGAGGTGTCGGGTAAGGGGAAGCCATGTTATATATAATACCAGTGTGAGTAGGAGGCAAGGGATGATGAAGCAAGGCATCTCACAGTTTGGAACATGGGTAATTTCCTCCATTTATACACTGAGGCTTTGCTTGGCAGGGGCTCAAGATTTACTGGGGCATTTCTGGATCTATTAACCTACTTTCCACAATCACTGCTGCAGCAAAGATAAAAAAAAAATGACTACCTATTTGTGAAACTTTTAATAGTGTTTTAGCAAAAGTAAAAAATATATCCTCGATATATCTACATATATTGTTTTCCATTCCAGTAGCCCCACCACAGTAGTAAGCAGGTTAAACATATTGAGGTAATATCATTTTCTAATTTCAGGCTGTGTAACATTAGATAAACTAGGGTGTTTGGAGGTGTCCTGCTTTACAGATGATGAAGGGTTAATAATGTAACCCTTGCTTGCTTATCTTGGTTCTTGCTGTAAAGGTATTCTTTGTATGCCAATTATGTGCTTGAGAGTAAAAGAGGTGATGAGAAGCTTGGTGATTTAACCTGCATTAAAGGCTATAACAGTGCAAAAGAAAATCGTCTAATATATTAGAGCAATTTTATTATTGCACTATTGTTTGCATATAAACATCTGGTTAACCTCTGCAAAGTGATTAAACAGATAGTTAAAGTAATCTCCAGTGCAGCAATGTACTACTAGGAGCTAGATGAGAAAATTTTATGAATTAGTGACAAAATGTGTGTAGCCACCATTCACCAGTAGCACATTGCTGTTACTGAGGATATGTATTTATTCTGTTCAACAAAGGTACCTAAGAGAACAAACTGAATTTCATCGTAGAAGTGAATTTAAAAATTAAATTCTCTATCTGAATCAATAACGATTAATTTTTTAGCTTTGTGTTTGATCAGTTCCCATCGTATGACGCATTTATGTGCCTCCCAGTTATTAGCATGAGAAGTATTGGTATGGTTATTGAGTGAGAAATATTCGGCAATACTCTTACCTATTTCGGAGGTGATTCATGGGTCGATCAATAAATTGTCATTAAGTCTCCATATGTATTCTACAATTGGGGTCTCTGGCCAGAGGACAGCACATGAGACCGGTGCATGGTCGGTCCAGGTGATTGGGCCTATGTCACATTTGGGTATTAAGGCGAGACCGTGCATGTCTGTAAACCAGTAATCTATCCGCGAGTATTTTTTTGTGCGCATTTGAATAAAACGTATAATCCTGACCCATGGGTTGTAAAGTACGCCACCCGTCGTGCAGATTTATGCTAGTCAGGGAAGACTTAATCCCTTTTATTTTGTGTTTGAAATACTGGAGGTGTTGTTGGACGTATCTAGTGTTGGGTTTAGAGGGACATTAAAGTCCCCTCCCAGAAAAAGGATTCCTTTCATGTGGTCCAGGAGGATGTTCGATATTTTTTTGAAGAATAAGTGTTGATCCTGGTTGGGGGAGTAAAGGTTTAGTAAAGTGATGGGGCGGCCGTACAGTAAACCCACTAGCATAATAAACCGACCTTCTGGGTCTCTGATTGCTTGGGATACCTGAAATGAGATAGAACTATGGAATACAATGCCCACACCATTTTGTTTCTTAGGTCCTGATGCAAAATATGCTGTAGGATATATATAGTGTGACCACTTGGGTTCTTTTCCTTTTTGGAAATGTGTCTCCTGTATGTATATAATTTTACTATTTAATGTGGATCGTTCACACATAGCTATAGACCGTTTACCAGGACTGATTAAGCCTTTTGCATTTATTGTGGTTACGGTGATGGAGTGTTCCAGGTGTTTTGGTTTAGACCTGGACATGTTGGAAGAAAAACATAAAAAGGAATGAAGAGGAGAGGGAGGGTGAGGGATTAGTGGAGTTTTAATAGAGGAAAGAATTGAGGGGTAAAGTTTTGGATGGAAGGAATGTATATACCCAAGCTTGAGATAGAAATTTCAAGGGAGATGTGAGTAAAAAACATTATCTAAGGTTAACCAAGGTAAGGCACTAGTGGAGTAAGGATAAAGGAACCACATCTTTGTGTAACTAGAAAGCAAACAATGGGGGAAGTATCCCTGTGGCTTCATAGGTTTTTTTTTTAAGTGGTGTGAGAGAGAACCTTGTGTCAGTGGGTTTAGAACTTCATCCCTCTTGGCACATTGAGCATGTCTAAGCTCCCTTTTAAGCCCTAGGTATAAGAAGGTTGTGTATCATTAAGAAGGGGACTGCAGAATATTATTGGGGCGTGGGGTGAGGTTGGTACTTATGAAGAGGTATGTAGGAAATGCAAGTTTACCCGTTTACTAGGTTGGTGAGGGGGTTGTTTGAAATGTGTGTCAGATTATATAGACAAATATGACAGGGTATATATATAGTCGTAAAGGATCTAGTCTGCATTTAATATAAAACTATATAGAGTAATACCCTGCTATAGTTCACCCTCTGTCTCTAAAGCATGTTAGATTAATATATCAGGTGAGTAGTTAAATTGTCATGCTGTGCATTATATCTATTACCTGACCCCAAGCCCAAAATAGAATTTTCGCTAGGAAATTGGGCAAAGATCACTCTTCATCCTGTGGTGGGGGTGTTGCATGTTTTGTTGCTGCTACAGTGTTGGATGGGTGCGGTATGGCTTTTTCTGGGATAGGCGGCAGAATTTCAATATCGAGTTGAGTGCAGAAGTTCTCCAGGTCTGTTTCTGTGCGATATGTTACAGATTTATTATCCTTTGTTGCTATTATACAAACTGAAAAGCCCCAGCTATATGGAATTTTCTGGGCTTGTAATGTTGATGTGATATGGGACAAAGACCTTCGTCGATGGAGTGTTGTAGGGCTTATATCACTGAAGATTTCTATGAGTATTCCTGCGTGATGAATTGGATGCTTAGCCCTTGCACAGCGGAGAATTTCTTCTTTGTCTCTGAAACTCAAGAGTTTGAGAATGACATCTCTCATCGGTGCTTTGGCTGGAGGTTTGGGGCACAGAGCTCTGTGGGCTCTCTCAATTTGGATGTCTGAAGAATTTGGTGAGCCTTTTTTTTTTTTAAAGAGGTCTTGTATGTAGCCATTCAGAGCTGTCGGGAAGATTGATTCGGGGACACCTCTTATCCTGAGGTTATTTTTGCGGCTCCTGTTGTCTAAGTCTTCAAGTTTTTAATTTACTTGTTAAATCGTGGCTTCCTGCGCTGACATTTTAATTGCCAGGTGATTTACGGTTGCATTAGTTGTATTGTGTTCCTCCTCAACCTGAGTAACCTTGGCGTTTAACGTAGAGATATCTTTATGAAGCTCACTATACCATTGCTTGACCTCATGCATGACAGATTTAATGTCCTCCTTAGAGCAGAGGTATTGTAAGTCGCCTTTAGTGACATAGATGGCGGATTATTAGGGTTATGGACTTGTGCGGTAGTTACTTGTTGTTTGCTGCTTGCAGCTACCTTAAGAGAGGTTTCCTGGGGTTTAATGGGCCTCAGATATTGGTTCAGCTTTCCTGAGGAGACACTCTTGTCTGATTTGCTGGGCTTCTTGTTGGGCATCACAAGCTTGTCTATGGGAAAAAAGTAGAAGTAGGGTCTAGCAGGTTCCCTGCTCTGAGTGCAATTAGAGCTGTTTCTTGATCTGTGGTATTTCTGTTTGCTACAGTGTTTCATGTAGTCAGCAGTATGTGAGTGGTCTGGCTTGATGCAGGCAGTGGTATGTGAGTGATCTAGTTTGAAACTGAATCCAAAATGTGTCTGTAGATATAAGTATATGGTACCCAGTCACAGCGATGTCACAAAGCTATAATGTGATGTGGAGATAGGAGGTATGAGGTGAGGCCCCAATTGTAGGTGGTATCTTGTGAGGAGGCAAATGATGTGGTAAGTTTCTGCTATTGTCTGAGTGGTAGGCTGGGTATGTTAGGGTAGAAGTAGGGCTAACTGATTATATTTGTAGCAGTCAAAATAAATGCATTTATCCAGTGAACAATTGGCAGTAGAAATGTTGTAAACAACTGCTTATATATATGGAGTATATGAAAGCACAATGTGTAAATTGGTATTATTCTTGATCAGTGGCAGGTACTTTCTTTCCAGCTCTTCTCTGGCTCATGGGGTGAGCAAAGTGCCTATACACAATTAAATTGGTGGATTTATAAATAGCAGGTCTTTAGGCTCTATCGCTCTCCAATTATGTGGTGTGGGCAAGGTGATAGGCCCTTCTATTAATGAGGCCACTATAGGAGGTTATGGCAGCTGGTAATGAGCAGGGCCACAGTGGCGTGAATAGCTGTGGTTGGAAGTGAGGGTAAATAGCTCCCACTTACTCTGTTTGAAGGACCTGGTCTGCTTGGCTGTGAGGTTAAGGGCTCTTAGTATGCCAGGTATCGTGGCAGTTGTAGCCGCTCCCTCTTTATCTGCCCGTGACTGGAATTCTCCTTCTCGTGGGCAGCCACGTCCTCTTCTCTCCTGTATGAGAAGTAAGAAAGTTCACTGAGGAGGGTGCTTGGTGGTCCACAATCTGCCACCTGTATATGCTCTGTAGAAGGTGTCAGTAGGCAGCGTGGTGATCAGCCGTCAGAGATTGCGCAGCTGTTTTACCGAGACCTAGTACGGGTGATGGAGTCCCTCTTCTGTGCTGTGTCTGGGTATATAGCAGGGTTTAGGGTGATGATTACATGCTTTGTTTTACCCTAATTTTCGCCATGTCCCTGCGTGGCTTAGCTGAATCATTAAAGATTAAATTTGATGTTCCTATCATTTTAAGCAATCAGTATGGCTAAATTATACTACTAGTATTTAATGAGTTTGTTTTAATGGTCTGAGTGAGCACAGCGATGCAAACCATAAATGGGCGTGGCTTTGCTGCAACTTGTCCCTGAAAATAATTTTCAAATGTTTGCAACGATGTTAGCAATACACAGCAAGCAGTTTCTTTACAATAATTAACATAGTGTAAAGACAACATGTTGCCAGACTGCAAATGCATTTTATTCTCAATACTTAGATTCCATAACAATTTTCCACAACCATAACAACCATCTCCATTTTTGTTGCCAATGCACCTTTTAATACAGTTCCTGGTCTTGCTTGAAATAATACAATATCCTTAACTGCTTATCGATTCCAAGAAAATTATAATATAATTTTATATTTATTTTCAAAGGGACATTCTAGAAAATTAGAGTAGTTAGATGTTGTTTTTGTATCAATATATAGCAGCTTATTTTTTTCCCTAGGATGTTCCTTTAATAAATACCTATTATCTATATACATCCAAAGGGAATTTAAAGGGATATAAAACCCACATTTTTTCTTTCATGATTCAGATAGCGCATGCAATTAAAAGCAACTTTCTAATTTACTCATTTTCTAAATTTGTCTTCGTTCTCTTGGTATCTTTATTTGAAAAAGCAGTAATGTAAGCTTAGGAGCCGGACCATTTTTGTTTTAACACCTGGGTAGAGCTTGCTGATTGGTGGCTACATTTAAAATCAAATTCATACTGTGATTCAGGACCACCATACAGGACAGTTAAAAAACGGATACATACATACGCTGACAGTGACAAATGGTAAGGGAGCACATGGGGACAATAACACACACACAAGCTACACAATTATTTTCTCAGTTCAGTTCATCCACTGACTACAGACCTGTGAGGATGAAGGGCAGGAATGCAGCCACTGCTTCACTGTGTTGAAGGAAGAAAGTCAGCAGGAATGCAGCCACTACTTCACGGTGTTGAAGGAAGAAACATCAGCAGGAATGCAGCCACTACTTCATGGCGTTGAAGGAAGAAACGTCAGCAGGAATGCAGCCACTAATTCATGGTGTTGAAGGAAGAAACATCAGCAGGAATGCAGCCACTACTTCATGGTGCTGAAGGAAGAAACGTCAGCAGGAATGCAGACACTACGTCATGGTGTTGAAGGAAGAAACGTCAGCAGGAATGCAGCCACTACTTCATGGTGTTGAAGGAAGAAACGTCATTAACAAAGTCAGAGGGCCAGATTACAAGTATCACGCTTATTTTTTTTTGCTCATGAGGGCTTACTGTGCTCTAGGTACAAAAATTAGAGATATCCGACCCCCTTATCATACTTATAGAACGACACCCTGGGCCCCCCCTTTTTTTTCCGTCTCCCTCCTCTTAATGCCCTACGCTCCTGCTCTAATCTCCCTTCTTCATTTCTCTCTCTCTCTCTCTTACTCGCTATAGAGCCTTTCTCCTTCCCCTTACTTTTCAGTCTACCAGTCCATTCATAAAAAAGTGACTCCCCCATGTACACAGACCTCAGGTATTAAAGGGACGCTCAAGTCAAAATTAAACTTAAAAAAATATTCAGATAGAGCTTGCAATTTTAAACAACTTTCCAATTTACTTCCATTAAAAAAAGTGCACAATCTTTTTATATTAACATTTTTTGAGTCACCAACTCCTACTGAGCATGTGCAAGAATTCAAAGAAAAAAGCGTATATGCATTTGTGATTGGCTGATGGCTGTCACATGGTACGTGTATGCATTTGTGATTGGCTGATGGCAGTCACATGGTTCAGGGGGAGTGGAAATAGACATAACTTTTAAAATTGTCAGAAAAAAAATCTACTATTCTTTTGAAGTTCAGACTAAGGGGCCTATTTATCAAGCTCCTGCTCTGAGCAGGCAGACAGGAATCGCCGGAATTCAACCTGATCGGGTTGATTGACACCCCCCTGATGGCGGCCGATTGGCCGCAAGTCTGCAGGGGGCAGCGTTGCACCAGCAGCTCCTGTGAGCTGCTGGTACAATGCTGAATACGGAGAGCGTATTGCTCTCCGTATTCAGCGAGGTCTGGTGGACCTGATCCGCACTGTCGGATCAGGTCCGCCAGACCTTGTTAAATAAAGGCCAATGTGTTAACTAGCTCCCAGTAATGCACTGCTGCTTCTTAAACAAAGCATACCAAGAGAATGAAACAAATTAGATAATATAATTAAATTTGAAAGTTGTTTAAAATTATATTTTCTATCTGTAT